>SNQN01001159.1:41511-57128 GCA_008642245.1 Bassia scoparia | reverse complement strand
AAAAAATGCATAGATATATTTGAAACAAATAAACTAAATCCCCAAAATATGACCAACTAAATAAGAAAAAAGATAACCTAAAGAAAAAAAAACAGAAAAATAATTTCCAAGAAAAAAAAATGTAAAATAAAAGTGAAGAAGAAGATTTAATGTGAAAAAAAAATCTGCGGAGAGTTGAAGATAGCACTGTAATGTTGGAGAATTGGGATAGTATATAGATAAGAGTACAATAGGGGAAAACAAAACCCAACGCAGCCCACAATAAAGGTGAAAAACACGTTACCAAAAAAGAGGAAAAGAAGGTCAAACGCTGATTTTGACTTTTGTTGGGAATCGGATTCTGAGCTAAGGGTACCAATTTAGAAAAAAAGTGCTATTAAAGGTCTATTTTACAAAACTTGAAATCAAAGATACTATTTCACAAAAGGGCCCTATGAATGAGTACTTTCTGAAATTTTTCCAATATTAATGAAATAATGTTTGATATGAGTACTATGAATAATCTGACCTTAGCCATTGTAATTCATTCATTTATACTATTTGAGTATTACAAATTTATCGAAATATGTATTGAATGTTCAAAAATAAGTATTCAATATACATCAAGCTCCATTGAGCTCGATCGAGCCCTCAAAAGGAAATCGGGAAATCACTATCATTGTCACTTTGACGCGTATGTTTCAATATAATACAAGTAAAAGCTATATATAAGTCAAGGGAGCTATGTGTCCCCTATGCAATATCTTAAATACCCTTAATCAATAAACATTGAAATTTGCCTATAGTGCTTTTCTCATCATTTTTTCCTTAATTAAAAATGTGTAAAAGGAAATAATTCAAACTACAAACTAACTCAAATAAGTTCAAATATAAAACAAACTTAAATATCAGCATTCTAAAAGAAGAATAATTAAGATCAAATTAATTTTTGATACATATAAACAATAACAATTATAAGAATAATTAAAACTACATAAAAAGAATAAAAATAAAAATTCAAATTGAGTAAGAAGTAACCAATTTTAATTTTTTTGGTAAAATTTTAGCAAACGCATCAGCGTCAAAAAAAAAAAGCTACTACTCCTAGAATGGCAGTTGATACAGGGCTAGAGGCTACAAACAAACTGCTAATACAGAGTAAAAGCAAGGAGGGTTTTTAAACTACTTCCGTACTTTTACTGTGACAGCACCAAGCACATAACTATTAACTGCCCTGTCATAGACGTTAACGGCTTACGCAGGACAGAATAGTGCAACCAAAATATATAAATGTTAACTTACAGCACATTTTTTTTTATTTAAAAAAAAAAAAAAAAACTAGTGAATTATATATATGAGACTATTAATTTTATCCTAAACAAATCTAGTTAATACTATAATCTCCTTAGAACAACATTTATTAAAGACTTAGGAGAGAATCAGAACAACAACACAACAAACAACAACAAAAAAGTCATAAATCAACTACAACAACAAATACTTTAATTTGGCAGCAAAACGCACATCATCACAATCATGATAATACTAATAATAATCCTTAACTTTTTTCAATGACAAGATACTGACGAGACACCACATTGTCAACGAAATCTGCATTTAGAGTTGATCGCATATTTAATAAGGTTCTCTCATTTAAATCCTCTATAAATAGGGTATTAATGGAGACAAATCGACGGTAACTAATCTTACCCTCACAAAGTACGGTCAAAGCAAGCTAAAAAAATACAATGTCCATGTTCTATACCAAAGAATTATTCTACAAAGCTGAACAAAGTCTATGTACAGGTAATTTAACAGTTTACAGGTTCCAAGATCATCACGCTCTCAGGTTCCCAGCCGAGGATTCCTTAGAAAACATATCCAGCAGATACAATGACCAAGTCGCAGTTAAGCTCCCATCAAGCGAGGACGATTCTAGAAGCCAAGCAAGTAATAACAGAATGAAAAAACAGTGCACTAAAAAGTAGGAAACAAACTCCAATAGATAGAGAGCATGGAGACATCCCTTAAACCCGCGGCAAGGCAGTTGCACGGATAGACGTTATTGCTCCCTACGAATAGGAGGTGCTCTCCACTGCTTCTAGGAAGCAGTTGAATACGCAGCAGTCTTAATAAATATCTAAGGCTATGTAAACAGAAAGGGACATGAGCATTCACCTGAGAATAATAATTCTTTCTGAGAGAAAACCAAGTGAGTTCTGAATTAATTAAGGTTCTGAAGAACAACCCGCATTGTACCTGGTAATCCGAATAATTCATAGTGGGATTGTGTGGACATAGATCCACCCCGCGGTTTTTTTACCCTTATCATGGGGTTTTTTCCGCGTGCCATGTTTGGTTTCGTCTCTTTCCCTTGCTCAATCGCTTCGTTTAATTCGTTCTTAACGTTTCTAGTTTTTATCATTTTACATGTATTAGTTATAGGTCGATCAGCTTAGGTTTAGATAGTGTCAATTTTTAGCAAAACAATTTGGCGCCCACCGTGGGGCTGTTAACTAGGTTTTTCTTGGTTATTTAATTCCCTGTACGCATTTCAGTTTTATTTAGAAAGAAGAAAACAAAAAAAAAAATGTAGTCGATAGAGTGAGCAGGAGACCCCTCAAGTGTCCAAACTCTCGTCTGAACCAAGGGAACAAAGGAGATGACGTTCTAGAATACTACGCCAACTCAAGAGGCGTAGAAAAAACAAGAGAGCAGAAAATGAGAAAGCTCTCCACTATGCTCGAAACTGAAGGAAGATGCTAGAGCTCGCAAAGAATCCTTGGTAAGCGCGCAAAAAGAATTGGAGTCCGTAGGAGAACAACCAAAAAAATAAAAAAAACACGTGCTTCAAGAGAGGAATAGAAGGTATTTCCTTCTCAGTGCCCACCTCCGATGAATGCAGAAGGATTGAGCAGTTGGAGTCGGATATGCAGATGGTGGAAGAGCCTAGAACCCAGGACAAAAGAAGGCGACAAGGACCAAGATCCGAACCGCCCAAGAGAAGATAGCCCTGTTAGAGTCACAGAATAGGGAAAGATCTAAATTGTTGAACAAGCTACTGGAGCCCCTACTCCATTGCGCTGGAAGCCAAGACGGTACACCAGGTCCCTTTCACAAGAATGACTTAGCCGAACACAAGGATCCCTAAGAATGAATATTTGCAATGCCGAAGCTGTTATGACGCACAGGTATCCGTGTAGATCATGTGGCTCAATATAAGCAGAGGTAATGCAGTTGTCTATTCCTCCTAACCCAGATGGAAGCCACAATGTGTAAATCTTGGAGCCACTTTGCGTCTGCACTACAGTGGTTGATTAACCTGAAGCCGGGCTATTCGCAGATTTTGCCAACTCTGGTAAACAGTTCTATCAGCCAGTTCGCCAGTAGCCTACTAAAGAAGCAGTCAAGCGATTCATGTACGGGATCACGCACCAGAAGAGGAGAGTCTAACCCGTGATTTCTTAGACAGATTCGTCAAGGAGCATGATACACATCCCAGACCTAGACATGGTCTAACGGCATATAGAACCTTCCAAGGGGAGTAATTACAAATTCGCGTTATATACTCATGAATAACCGTTATCTTGTCAGACTTTGATGAGTACAGGCACGAGCATTGGAGAGGTACGGGTTCGAAGAAGACAAAGCCGCAGAGATCTGGAGGCCGTGTAGAGCTGGCAGACAGCACCCCGTCGGGCGGAACTCGGACATCGCCCTATCAGAAAGAGAGACCAAGCGTCGTCGAGCCGTGTTCAGGTTCAGCACATCACCTCCGAAGCTGGGAGACCAGGATCCCCCAGAGAGTATTTGGTATCCACCCTTTCCAACCTATTGTTTCTCGTCGATGAAAGCCGAGTTTGTCGATGCACTGAGGGACATTGGTCGAGGTCAGGTGGCCCAGGAAGTCAGAGCTGCCCAGATGAGTTAAAGGATAAGACGAGTGGTGCGGTATCAAATGATTATTGGTCACCTAGCAAGAGTAAATTCGTTAAGAAAGAATCGCATGGCAACTTGAGATAGTGTAACTCTGAACCACCTGGTTAGACAAGAAGAAAAAGCATCTGAAGACGCCACAGCCCGGCTGAAAGCATTGGTCCTCCACCCCCCTCCGGCGATCCAAATGATCAACTAATAAGCGGTGGATCCGAAATCTGTGGACTCACATATTCAGCTGCCAAGAGGTTCGCAAGAAACACCACTGTCACACGTGCTTACCAGGTCCCCATATCAGAGCAAAGAGAAAAGCTGCGCGAGATTGCCGTAACCTTTGACGGAGGTGTGACTGAAGGGGCTGACCATCAATGACAGCCTATCATCTCCCTCTAACGTAAGCACACTTCTGCATGAAACGAGTCCTCGTAGACAACGTCAGTTAGCTAATATCAATTCCGAAAGGCGATTCTAGGGAATGGGGCTCCAAGAAGCTGAATAATCCAGAACCAAACCCTGGTCCGGGTCAGTGGCGAACCTCGTATACAGATGGAGAAAATCATCCTAACCACCTGGGCCAAAGGAGTGAACATCAATCCAAAATTTAAACGTTGTCGCTGTAAGTCTGCCTTACAATAAACCCGAACCAGTCGTTGCCACAGATGAAAGCTGACCTTCCACCTATCACCAGGTCTTGAAATTCCCATCTTCCGTGGGGGGTACTAACCATAGAACGGAGATAAGAATCTACGGCCAAAGACTGCTAGCCAAACGTCTTAAGCCGAAGTCAAGAGACCATCTAGCATCACCAGCTGGGCCGCAACCACCCAACGCCAAGGAAGAATGCCAACTCGATGAAGTGCGTTCTCAACCAGCCAAAAAACCCGAAACAGGTAGTGCAAGTAGGAGCCAACCTGCAAATGAACAACGAAGTCGTATCCTAGATTCCTCAGAGAAAATGCGACTGCTTCCCTGGTCACATGAAGATATGAAGGCGTCGACCCGAACATCATCACACACAGGTTGAACGTGGATCCCACAATGAAACCGTGAAGCAGAAACGCGAAAGTTTGCACCTGAAAGAAATCAAATCATCAATGACGAAGTCCAGAAGCTGTTAGACACAGGAAAGATCAGAGAAAGTAAAGTATCCAAGGGCTAACGTGGTTGTGGTCAGTAAGAAGAACGGAAAATGGAGAGTTTGCATAGATTTCACCGACCTGACAAGGCGTGCCCTAAGGTCCGTTCCCTACCACACATAGATACCATGGTCGATGCTACTCCGGACATGAAGATGTTGACATTCCTAGATGCTATCGCGGTACAACCAGATACTCATGCATCCTAGACCAAGAAAAACTGCCTTCGTAACAGATAAAGGAGTCACTTGCTACAAAGAAATGCTTTCGGGTTGAAGAACGCAGGGCACGTATCAGAACTAGTGAATAAGATGTTCCAAGATCAGCTCGAGACACAATGGAGTCTACATAGATGATATGCTGGTAAAGTCGAGCAGGAAGCTGATCACGTCACCACCTACGAGAAACATTCCAGGTACTCGAACATATAAATGAAATTAAATCCTACTAATGTTCCTTTTGGAGTCTATGCAGGAAAATCTTAGGTACGTGGTCACACAGCGGGGAATAGAAGCATGCCAAACAGGTCAAAGCCATCATCGACATCTGTTCACCTACAAACCTGAAAGAAGTGCAGAAGCTGACAGGTAGAGTGCCGCATTGAATGTTTCATCTCTAGATCATCAACAAGTGCATCTAGATTTACACGTCTTAAAAAAAACAAAGGCTTTACTTGGTACTGATGATCATGAGTGGCCCTTCAAGAGTTGAAACGCTATTTGATGAGCCTCCCTTGCTAACAAAAGCAGAACCAGGTGATTACTCAGCTATATATAGCTGTAAGCAGCAAGCTGTGAGCGCAGTACTCACAAGGGAAGCTGAAAGCCAACAGCTGCCCACTACTTATGTAAGCAATCACTCTTAGACGCAGAGACACGATATTCTTCACTCGAAAAATTAGTTCTCGCACTTGTAACTGCGTCTAAGAAGCTGAGGCACTATTTCGAATCTCACCTATTGTTGTCATGACTAACTACTGTGAAGCAGTCTAAGGAAACCAGAGCTATCCGGCAGAATGGCCAAGTGGGCGATAGCATCAGCAGCTTCGACATCAGTACCACCGCGCAGAGAGCAGCGATAGTCCCAAGCCTTAGCTGATTTGTGGCCGACTTCAAGTCCAGACCTAGAGCCCAAACAGCATCTGAAGCTGAGCCAGGTGAACACATGGTGACAGGTATGGCAACTTGGGAGTTATACGTGGACGCTCGTCTAACTTTAGAGGAGCAGGTCTAGGTATAGTCCTAAAAGTCGCCACACAGGGGACAAGATAGATCCAGCTGTAACTTGCGATTTCAAAGCTACTAACAACGAAGCAGAGTACGAAGCCTGATCGCAGGTTTGATTCTAGCAAAGACCTAGGAGCCACAGGTGTAAACGTGTACTGCGACAGCTTACTCATAGCCAGCCAGGTAAACGGAGAATCGCAGCAAAAGATTCTAAAATGACAGCCTACCTGAAGTCGCTAAAGCCAAGGCATCCGAAATTCTCACCCTCAAATCCACTCAGGTTTCCAGAGATCAGAACACACAAGCTGACGCACTAGCCAACCTCGGATCCGCATTAAGGAAGACAAGGTTCACATCTATCCATTGGCACATCTAGCCAGCCAGCCATCACCAAAAGAAACCCGTCATGAACACACAGAACAGAGACAACAGCTGGATACCCGCCATCCTGAGATACCTGCAAAATGACGTCCTACCTGAAGACAAGTTGGAAGCAGAAAACATAGATTCAAAGCATCCCTTACACAGTCTCCATGGAATATTATTCAGAAAATACCAAGGGACTGATGCAAAGATGCCTGACCGAGAGCAGAATGGCCAAAAATCTTACAAGAATTCCACGATGGTGAATGTGGGCACATACAGCAGGAAGTCATTAGCCAACAAGATATCACTTACGGGTACTACGGCCATCCGATCAGAGAAACGCACACGAATACGCAAAGAAATGTTACTAAATGCCAGATACACGCCAACATGACACACAAACCATCCGAACAGCTGCACCTACCCTGACTCCATGGCCTTCATGAGATGGGGTATGGACATAGTCGGAAATTGACCCCAGCTCCAGGTCAAAGAGTCTACATGCTTGCAGTAACAGATTACTTCTCCAAATGGATGAAGCCGAGGCATTCAGCCAGGACGGGAGCAAGAAGTCATCCAATTCATTCGAACAACATCATTTACAGTGTGGAGTCCCCTCCGAGATCATTTGCGACAACGGGTCCAGTTCATCAGCGACAAGACACGCAGCTTTGCGCGAATGGAACATTACGCTTACCATGTCTACACCTATGGTATCCCAAGCAAACGGGCTAGCCGAGTCCAGCAACAAACTGATCATCAACGGTATCAAAGAAGGTTAGAACCTTCAAAGAAAATGGCAGAAGAGTTACCCAGGATACTTTGGGCTAACCGGACAACACTAGAACATCCACAGCCATACTCCTTTCTCGTTAGTCTATGGATGCGAAGCTGTACTCCCGGCAGAAATCATTACACCTTCAGCCAGATACGGCTTGATCACACCTGAAGACAAACAACCTGAACTGCCAGAGATCTTGACTCACTCGAAGAAACTTAGAGAAAACGCTCTTATACCATGGCAGCATAACCAAGGCATAGTAGCAAAGAGTTTCAACAAAGAATGTCAGCGAAAGTATTCAGGCCAGGAGACTGGTCCTACGAAAGTCTTCGCAAACAAGAGAACTCAATGCAGAAATTGGGAGCCCAATGGAAGGCCATACCAGATCGAACGTGTCATCAGAAACGGAGCATACGCCTGATCACATCCGAAGGAGTCCAGTCCAGCGAAGCTGGAACGCTACCCAATCCAAGCTGATTCACTCTAGACCACAAGAAGTCCCCACTAACTCCTAGTTTAATCCCGATCATTAACTAAAGCTACTGAATCTTGTAGGGGCTAAAAACGCCAGTCACAAGCGGTTCGCCCAGGCACAGGTACCTAAAATCCTCCCCACGAAACATACTCTCCCAGTTCATCACAGGCTCATCACCAGGACAGACCTATCCAGGTTCACCGGTTCCGTCACAGGTTCATCATCACAATCGACAGATCAGAATCAATAACGAAATGAAAACAAGATCCAAAGCATTCAAAATACGAGACGCCGGGCAAAATTCGAAGGGCAATAAGACGCCAGCGGGTAAACGAGGACAAGACCCTCGGTTAACAAGCACCAGGGCAACAGACGCCAGCTACGGGTGTTACTGAAACCCAGGGCCAAAAGACGCCAGACAACGAGGCATGCCACATCAATCTACAGGTACGCGAATTATGGCCATAAAATCTTCGAAGTTTTCTATTTTGTACATATGAAAACATGAAATATCATTATCTAAGCTAAGAACTAAGACTAAACTAACAACTAAGCAAAATAAACAATACGGATTCAAAGAACAACAGAAGCATATCAAATATATTCAAAGCTTGACAAAAGCACTGAAGTCAATTCCAAAAGCATAATAGTTCAAGTACCAGACACATTGAACCCATGGCAATGGTAAAATTATTATGATAAACATCTTCAAGTCATAACTACTAAAAACTAACTAACATGTCAAAGACAAGACACTTAAAAACATATCTAGACATCAAACTTAGAAATCCCTCAGCAGCTCCACCTGAATCCTTAGGCGTAGCAGAAGTGCTCCCCTTGCTGACTTCTCCCATGTCCGACCTGGACACCTGAACCCGTCGTTCCCGTCCTTCTTGAATCCAGTATCTTCACCCTGTTCTTTCAGCATCAGCACCTCTTGCCTCTTCTTTCCGACCACAGGTCCATCATAGAGCCTACCTTACTTATGTACTGTCCAGATGTCCCTACAATAATCCTTAGAGACACCATCGATGTACACCTCATAAGCAGCTTGGCTCTACACCAGAATAATCCGAAGCCTCAGCATCAAGATCTCTTCATTTAGCATATTGACCTCCTTCTCTAAAGCAGCTATCGCGCATCTCTCTATCAAGCTGGATCTCTTTAGCCGTGATGCAACTTCAAAGATTCTCTGGTCATCAAAGCCTTCTCTTTCCGCCTCTGACCGTCTTCAGCTTCTCTTTCAGAACCTGATCTCGTCCTCTAGCTTGGACACCTTCTCCAGAACGACGTAGCACTCTGCACCAAAGACTTAGCATATAGCGAACCTGCAGAGCCTGAAAATACAAAAAGCGTTAGGTGTAAAACGCAAGGCATAACAAATCACAACATGTAAACCAGAAACGTAAAGATTACCTGAAGGTGATGACCAATCCTGCTCCAACAACTCCTCCGAATCATTCTCTTGAACTGTCACAGCAGCAGCATCAACAGCTTCTCACTTCAGGCCAAATCCCCTCACTGACTCCTCCTTGAGATAAATAACTTTCGTCGGAAACCACGTTGATACACCAGCGTCAATCAGAGAAGGTACGTCGGCGGCTTCGAAGGACGAAGTGGCCCTGGAACCTCCAGCACAGTCTCCGTCAGTGCAACGAATTGGAAACGCCTGCTCTCGTAATTCAGCTTGTCCCTTTTCTCTTTACAGCCTCTCTCCATTTGCTCAGTCGTAAGCTGCGGCCTCCTCCTACGACGAACACACATCAGAACACAGCCAACCAAATAGAAAACAAAACAAAAAAACCCTAACGGAGAATGTACTCACTCATGTTCACAAGCGGATTGGGACAGGACTACGAACTTCTTCTCCTGTTGAGGCAAATCTTGAAGTCGTCAACCACCTTGAAGCAGTCGCTCAATTCAAACTCCAACCTGCAATCAAACACAAGTAAGAACGAATCAATGAAACCATACACAAATAATGCTCAAAAAAAGTATCCTTTGTCTTCCAACACTGGCACCACGTCACCACATCCCCAAAGAGTCTGAGACATAAAAGAAACGGTTCATTCATCCTCTTCATTACTCCTCGTCAAAATCCAACTTAGATATTCTGCTTGGCTTAAGTTGAACATCGTCCCGGACCGACTTAAAATCATAGAGTGACAGAAGATCGGCAGTCGAAAAAATCTGAGGCCAAAGAATTTCGTTTTTCCTCGAATAAACCAGCAAATCCGCAAAAAGACGGTAACATTTGCCCCGGACACCCAAAAACTTAAAAAAATCCCGAAGCTAAAGCAGTGAAACCGAAAATTTAGACACTAAGGTAAAAGGGGTATTAAAAGAACACCCACGCAATACCCTGAGGCACGAATTTCAAGCGCGTTGGATCCACCGCAGTTGATGCGCCTTTCGCAGACGACGGAAACCCAGCCAAAGCAACCAAATCCGGCACTCGTACGAACCAACATGCCTCAGGAACATATCGATCGATTTGCCCATTCCTTTTTGCGCCACAGTTATTATAAGCATAAACAAAAAAATTTACAATCGAAGTAAGACGAGAACAATAACCTGACAATCAAAAAAAAAACACGCATAGGAAAAAAACGCCTCGAATTTGCTTCAGAAGAACAACGAAAGTTGATCAGGGAATGACGTTCAAACTCCTCCAAACCGAATATTTTTATAGCCTGCCAGAAAGAGATCGAAAATAAATGCACAAAGTGTTTATATTATCTCTTACCATCGAAAAACGCCCGCACAAAAGTAACTTCTGAGAGATTTTCAACAGAAAGATCTAAAATTTAAATAATTTCACTGTCATCAACTTAACTCAAACCGTAATCTGCAAGTAGAACCTCCTCCCAAGTTACAAGTTAGCGGCTATGCTCATTTTAACCCACGAAATTATTCTAACAAAGCTGACAAAGTTATGTAAGGTACATTTAAGGTTACAGGTTCTCAAGATCATACAGCGTCTCAGGTTAGCACGAGATTTCTTCTAAAAATATCCAGCAGAAATACCAAATGACAGACCAGTTAAGATAAGGAGGACGAGTCTGAAGTCAGCAAGCACCAACAGAATGAAGAAGGCCTAAAAAGTAGGAACAAACTCCAGAGAATCAGAAGGATGACGAATTCCCTTGTAACCCGGCATACGGCAGTTGCACGGAATAGACGTTATCTGCTCCCTAAACCAAATAGGAGTGTCCCACTCTTCTAGGAGCACAGTGAATACGCAGTTGCTTAATAAAATCTAAGGTTGAACAGAAAGGGACATGAGCATCTCAACTGAGACATAATAGATGTTACTTTCTGAGAGAAACACAAGTGACGTTCTGAGAGTATATTAAACTTCTAAGAATCAACTTCCGGTATTGTACTGTAAGCAATATTTTTGGAATTGGGGACATAGATACTTTCTGTCGTTTTTTTTACCTTATTTCATAGGGTTTTTCCGCGTGACCATGTCTGGTTTCGTCTCTGTTCGTTGTCATTCTTCGTTTTAATTCGGTCTAACGTTTCTTACGTGTTTTATTCTTTTACATGTATCTCAGTTAAGTCGAATCTACTATAGGTTATAGTTGTTAATTTTAGGCATAAAACATCCATGCTATTTTCATCTAAACAAAGAAACAAAATTCCATCAAAAGTGAATTCTAACTTTTTTCTGGATGTATACAAAGAAATTAGATATTGACCCAACTATAATCAACTTTCAAAAAATTGCATTGCAATTGAACACGAGACATCATATATTCATTGCAAAATTGAAACTAAGAAAAATACTTCTATTCAACCGGAAATTTTATTAACAAACATTTATCTTTCAATTGCCTAACGCATGGCACCAACCGAGCAGATATACATTATAACCCTCAACAAGGACAGAGTAGCATTCATGATAAGTCTTTCCTAAACTGATGCATTAATATCAGGCCTATATATTTACATCTTGACTATACGCTTACAATCCTTTGCATTATATGTATTTGTTCAGTTCCAAAATTCCAATGATCATCTTCAGCTACAAATGTCGGTTTTTCTTCTAAAAAAATCTTTCAGTTGTTTGCAGTGGCAGTGGTTTAATTTGCTTTTTTGATATAGACCCTGAAAACTTAATTGTGGCATCAATATGTTTGTTTAATCCCTGCATAAGAAAATCCGTTATTGTTTCTTTGCCAAACCCTCACATTGTTTSGAGTTCGACACCGAATATGCTGCRATTTATATTCGGGTGTGGTTATCATTCGAATTTGGGTGATTACAAGGTTGTTSGTGTTGAATATTTTAACGGTGATCCGGGTGGTTCGGATCATGTTAGCTTATTGACTTGGGTYTATTCGGTTAAAGAATGTGCAWGGACATGTTTAGGCGGGGTGTGTTCATTACCTTTGAACATTCTCATGATTCGATATAGGGGAGAGTTGATTGAGGGTGTTTATCCAGGTTGGAGGTTGGGTTAAACATTCGATTTTAACATTGAAGTTGGGAAATGATGATGTAGAATTTGGGGAGATTCCTAAAACACTGGTTAGGGTTGCTAGGTTTAATCCTAACGATATGTGTGGCAAGGAAATGCTTGCGGTGGTATACGGTGAGGGTGAGAGATATCTTTCTGTCTGGACAATGAATGATTATTGGGTAGAGGGCACTTGGTTCAAGCGCTATGTTATTTGGTTGGGGGAATTGGGGTTTAGGGGGTTAAGCGATGACATGAATGTGTTGTTTTTGAAGGAAAACGTTGTGTTGCTACAAACTATAACTAGTGGTTGGACCGTCTTCTTCATCTCCGATGCTGAGGAGCAGCAATCTACTCTCCTACCAATTCAGGAGAACTTTTATTTTGTTGATAATCACGTCGRGAGCACTGTCTTGCTTGGGCCAAGACAGTTGGGTCAATGTAGTTATGGTAATTCTGAGTGTTAGTGTACTGTTATAGATTGTTTGAGGAGCCACAAACTCTTATTTCTTCTATGAGCGCTAATGAAGAACTGCAATTCAGTTTTTATTCATACAACTAGTGAATGTTGTATGAATGGTGATTGGGCTTGGAAACTGGAAAGTGATATATGGTGTGGCAACTGGCAACTGGCAAGTAGCCTTCTCATGTTGTCATGGTCTTTTCTATTTTATGAATTCTGCAAGAATTTGTCCATATTTTCTCCATTGAACATGTTGCTTAATTAGAGGGTTTCATTATTGTGCTATCTCTTAGCTGCGTATCAAACTTAACAAAAGGGACGGATCAATGATCTTCTTTACTTTCAGAACGAAGTCAATGAACGAACAAATAAGTCACAAATTTAACAAGATCCCACCTGGATATATTATTCATTACACATAAGTCACAAATTTAATTCAAAGAACATATATTAGTGAATAGTGTCACATATAACAGGATTTTACTATTATTCATAGAAAACCATATTTATAGAAATCATGTTTGTAATAATTGGAATATTCTGTGCATCGTCTGGTCCTGAAGTGCCAAAAGTTATGTTTTGTCWTAGGGTCTGCTTTGAACTGARAGAATTTGTCAGTCCATAAGAAGTGCTAAAAATATCAGAGATGTCGCATATCAGATGTTGCCTCTGCTATTAGTGGCCAAAAGAATATCAATCTGCTTAAAATACCTACAAACAATCAGGATCTAAATATTACTCAAGTAATCACAGATAATTACATCTTACGTTCATACATGAACTTAAGTATTTATTTTAAGTACACCTTGCAGGGAAACTTAATTGGAATTTATCTCTAAAATAACTTTCTATATAAGTCAAATAGATGATTAGTTCTCAGCATATGTCTACTGGGAATTTATATTATACAATGAAACCTATACTTTCGTATTAACTACCTATTAAAAATCTCAAAGTCTATAATCAGGTATAATATCACAACCTATCTAATTGTATTACTGATATTTTTAAGAATATAATTATTTTTATTTCTTTCATATAATTTAAAATGTTTCGTAATTTTGGTCATGATATGTTTTTGTAACTGCATATCGCTATTTTTTGATCTATTTAAAATGGCATTAAACTATTTTGGCGGACAATTTTAATTGCTTGTGTTACGATTATGAAGTAATAGACTATAATTCTCAAATCAACCTTCATAGTGGAAGATCCTGTTGTTATTCTAGTGGCGAAGATCACTGTATAAAACATCTTGTTTCTTCTACGTCTCGCTTGTTCAACTTCTATAGGAGGACTGTATAGAACACCATTAGTAGTATCTGTTGAGACTGCACCGCCGTACGAAGTCTCCATAATGTTTAATCAGATATCGCGTACCCATTGTTCTTACATAGTACACGTCATCAGAACAGCGGAACTCCTGAATGGTGACTGACTTCTTTTAGCTGTGTATGTTCCTAATTATTAGGAGCCTTTTATAAACATGCTAATATATTACTGGATACTTTGTGTCAAGTTTTTCTTTCTATGACTAAATATAATGGAAGAAATGGAAATTACAATTATTATTAGGGACGCCTTTCACGTAGCCATTTATGGAGTTAAGTTGATTCTGTCCATATGCCCTACTTTATCAGCAACTGAGATATTTAATCGTATGTCATTGTTATTATGTCTGCTGACTAGTGAGGCACTTGGCTTGTTTTCTTAACTCAGTTGATTTAGCATTCTTTTAGCAGATTTATTACAATGTTATTTTGTCTTGATGATATTTGCTGTTTGACTAAAGCAAGAAGGCGAGTAGTCATGTTCGACTGGATTGGGTCAATCAGATATCTAAAGCATTCCGTAACCTAGCACTAACTCTGAGCAGATGACTTACCGATAGAGTGTATGACTATGTTGTTTCGCATCTTTTTGAGGGTTTATGTTTGTGTAGGGGTAATTATTTACATTTAAAAGTCTATTATGTGGGATAAATTGGACAGTTGCTTAGGTTGATCATAGTATGATGGAAGTAGAGTTGTGTAGCCTAGAGATCTTCCATAGCAAAGTAATCTTTAAGCCCTGTTCTTATTTCTCGCTAGTGTTGTGAGCAGCATCATAAACTTGGGGTTTCGGTGCGTCCGTTGATCTTGCTGTATTTTGATTGCAAAGTATATACTTTATACGTGGCATCTAATGTAAAACATAGATCAGGTCGCAATTTGTCAACTTCTGCGTTAGTGGAAGAGAAGAATGGAAGAAGGTTGATCATCCTTGCATTGTGCAATGCTGAGTTCCTGATCTGAAAGAGATGAAGAAACTTTCATGGATCTGGTTATTGTAGACTATTTGTCAAGGGCTAATAACGTTTTAGATTAAATTAAGCTAGAACCTTGGTTTTCGATGCTGATTTCTATAACTCATTAATCTCCTCGATTTGTTCTTTCCTTGCTTTACTCTTACATACCCTAAGCATGGACATTGCACTTTCATCTATTCTAGGGAAAAATTGTGTGAGAATGAGCCACAAGAGGGTAGTAACCTTTTACAAGTGAGGTGTAAATGAAAATTAAACCTATGAATCACAAGATCAAGGTGCAGTTGAAGCCATCTGACCAAACTTTCCTCATTTACATGTACATAGTAATTTGTTTGCGGATAACTAGTAGCTTCGGCCGCAACTACTCACCAACACGATAAACATTATGTAAAGTAACCTACATACAGCATTCATCTGTTGTGTGCAACACTGATTGGTTTTCCAATATGCTTAATTGCTTAAACAACAAAAAAATCAAGCAC
>SNQN01001159.1:0-24958 GCA_008642245.1 Bassia scoparia | reverse complement strand
ACGACTCGTCGAAGCAAAATCTTTCGACTAATAGATTCTCTTCGACAGATTAAACATGTCGAAGCAGGAGATGTGTATTTTACAAGGGTAGAAAGGATTCGTCCAAAAATACACCCAAGCAAAATACCCATCTCCACGTTCGTCTTTCATATGTCTCGTCTAAGCAAAGGCTTTCGACTAGAACACACCTCTCGACAAATTAAACCTGTCGAAGCAGGAGATGTGTATTTTACGAAGGATACTGGGTTTCGTCCAAAAATTTAACCTTTGTAAAATACCCATCTCCCTATTCGCCCAATATTCGATTCGTCGAAGGAAGGCTTCGACTAAGTAAAAATGTCGAAACCTTCGGTTAAAAGACGTTTGTAAAATATCCATCTCCACATTCGACTTAAAGCAATGTATGTCGAGAAATGGAGATGGATGAAAAAAAAAATTTTGACTAAATAAACAAGTCGAGAGAAATACCTTATTTTCCTTCTTCTTCTCGTCAGGTGTCATGACCCGACTTTGTCTAAGTTCAACAAAGTATTCTAAATCGTCCATGCCTTTTTGTTTTGGAGGCAGCTTTCTACGAGCAACGTCTGCAAATAAGACAAAAGAAAAAGATAAGTAAATCCAGAATAAATACAGTCGAATCACAAATATATAACCTATTCTACTACCTCGAGCCCCGTCATTAACAGCGACGAGTTGGAAGGCTTCGAGGAATAAGGAATCCCTATACCAATAGTGCAAGGGAACCCAACTGTTGGGAATTTTTTCAGGTATCGGCTTCCCAGTCCTTGGATTCTTTTTCCATAAGTCCACTGGGATCACTTTTGAGGGATCCTTCTTTTCAAGGAAATATCCCACTTGCTGCTTCTCCTCAACGGTGAGAGGGTCCAAATCTCTAACACCGATGGCCCCTAGCTTTGGGGAAGTGTTGGCACACTTGTTATATACACTGTGTATGTGTTGTTTTTGAGCATCAGATAGCTCGCCGAATCGTGGAATCTCAAAATATAAAAATTGTGACTTCCAAGGACTCGCCTTGTTAGGTTTGTCGAAGACAGTCACCTTGCCCTTGGCATGTTCGATCTTGAACCACCCCCATTTACATCTAGGGTTTCGACTCAGCTGGTGGATGTGCACAAATACATTGACCGATGGAGCCCAGCCTTTCACAGCACATACCACCAAGTAGTTCAAGATGTGAAGAAGGAATTGGGAGTCAGCTGACAGATGCCGATCCCATAGAAACGTAGTACTTTCCCATAAAATTTGTTCAGTGGAGGACGAACGCCATAGTCCATTACCTCCAAGTATAAGGGATGGTAGCCATAAGGACAGTCCAATATTGTCTCCCCAACTTCTGGAACGACAAATTTCTGTCGATTGGGTAGAAGAAAATCATGTCGAAGAGTGGTAGCCAACCAAGTCAGCTTCTCATGAACTGCATGAGATATCTTTACATTGTCGGGAGCCTCTTTCCCTTTTGGTACATATAAGTCCAGCATTTTTGGAGGCTCTTGAGTGGACTCATGTATCTCTTCCTCCGACGAATCGTCACTGCCACTAGTGGAGGTTTCTTCAGACGAATCGTCGCTAGAGACTCATCCCCATATGACGAGGAATCACTTTTAGAGGCCCTCTCGGCAGGGACTTGGGAAGGTCCGGCATCTTCCCTTAATGGCATCTCCTCCTCGTCACTGGAAGAAGATACAGTCTGCCTATAAGGACCTCTTGGTACACTTTCATCATCCTCCAGATTGGGATTGACGATGTGTTGGCTTGATGTCTCTGGTGGAGGCATTTCTTCTCCTGCAGCACAAGGTACCAGCTCGGATGGCGAGACCGAAATGGTGATATGTTCCCCAGATGGGAGTCTTCGGGTTTGTTTCGTTCTTGCCATATGTCGAGATGTGTAATCTGTGAGGCAAGAACGACGAGAGACAATCAATAAAGGTGTTCCTTGATCTCGATGTTGGCCTGGGTTTAATGGTACCCCCAACACCCATCTTAAAGGGCATGACTCTTTCGATGGGCAGCGCACAAAAACTAAAGAAATAAATAATTCAAGAAGAGAGAAAGGTACCTGATTATAGCAAGGTTGATCGCTGGTTTGTCCGTATTTCTCGTCGGACTGAGAGTGCTTGTAAACTGGAACGTCGAAAGCTAGAAACTGTAGATCAGTAAAATGGTAAAATCTAGAGAGAGAAAGAAGAGAGAAGGCAGAGCAAATTGCAATAAATGTGAATTTTCTCTCTCCTCCAAAGGCTTATATAGGTGGGTAAAAATTTTTCATCTACCCACCAGTCATCCAAGGCAATCAACCGGTCATCACCGGCTCTCAACCACTCGTTTTTTCCCGCCGAAAAGCTCCCAAATCGAGTCAATCTTGATGGTTTGACTCAATTTGAGGGGCAAATGATGTGGCATCCTAGTAGGATGCCACTTGTATCTGATTTGGGTGACGTGGCGCCCATATAGCAGGCCACGTAAGCATGTAAATAGGGTGACTTGTATCCCTTCAAATTGCGCCACGTGTGCGAAGTTTACCCAGATAAGGGATACTTTTTACTGATGAATGATGGAGGCTACTAAGGAAATTAACCCTAAAAAGGGAAACCCTAGTAACCTAATCATGGGCCTCTAAGGTGAATTAAGTCCAAGCCCATTGTTTAGGGAACAGTATAAATACCTCATTAATTGCACTGTTCCCAATTTACGTCATTTCAGACCCCTCACATCAGTCATTTTCTCTGACATTCCTTACACCAAAAAGGGAGATTCTCTGACCCCACCTTTCGTACTTTTTACCTCATTTGCTCAGTATCTGACTTAAGCATCGGAGGGGGGATAATCGATAGATTATCTCCTTTGTTTCAGGTTGCACGAGAGCCCTGTGGACGAGAGCTTGTTCAGTCCAGAGCCTACGAAGTCCAGAGGTCTGTTCAGTCCAGAGCCATTCAGTCCAGAGGTCCCTGAGTCGAGAGCTTTTCCGGTTTCGCAACCTCTCGACGCTCTGCTTAGATCATTCGATTTCCACGTCAGGCGTGACTAGGGAGAGCCTAATCACCCCTTGTATTCCACCTCACATCTCTCGTTACTCTTGTAACAACAGAATCCGTGACTTATTTAATAACCAATGAAATTAGCTTTTGCTTTTTTTCAGCCAATGAATGAAAAATACACGGATTCACCTTTTCTTTTCATTACTCAATGTCTACCGCCTATTAAATAACCAATCAATAAATATTGTATAACCAACACTATTTAGCTGAACAAAAATATCACTCAACAAATTACACAACTTAAAATAATCTCAAAAAAAAAAAAATCTCACATTTTTTTTTAAAATAACACTACTTCAAATGGCTTCAAACATGGATATAATTGATGACGATTCAGATGTGGTCGTTGAAATACATTCTGACAGTGAAGAGCAATTAAGATGAAGATTTTACAATTCAGCTTGATTTGTTAACTAACTAGTTTATAACCCGTGCGATGTACGATATTTACTAAATTTATTCACTTCTAGTGAAATTATTGCAATTTAATATTTGTGAGGAGGATTGTATAAGATAATAATAATTATCGTGCAATACATGTATCACAATTATTAAATTTATTCGTAAGATAGAGCTCTAAAGTTATGATATAAAAATGCAATTAAATTTGTGTAGGGAAGTTTTGTACTCGCTGCATACCCATTCGACTAAATTCATGTCATCGGGTAATTCGATACTATTTATTAGCAATGAGAATCTTCTAAATTTGCATTAATAAATAAAAATGAGCATAATCATCTGTTTTAGTCCTTTTAGATCAATCTACTGTATAAACTTGATTTACGATTGTCATATGTGTTTTATAAAATTTATTACGATTATATTGTATCGTATAGTATGGAAGTCGAAAACATTATGATATTATAAGAGATATGTCTTTGTCAAAAAATTTCTATAAATAAATAGATTCATTTAATATGTTTATGTATATATGATTTACATTACAATTGTTATAAATTAATTTTTAATTATACTAACTCTCTTGTATTCTTGTTAGTTAATTGGATATAAGATTCTCCTTAACATAGAATTGATACCAAGAACAAATTAGGATAAATTGATAAGAACAATTTTATGGTAATATAAGAAGAATCCTATACTTACTAGAAAAAAATCTTTGAATTAAGTAAGATAGTTATTTATTAGCTGCTAGATTCAATTATAATAATGTTAATAAGTACTAATTACAAAAATGAATATAAAAAAAGTTTTGGAGCGGAAAATTTTAACCAAGACGTGACCACTTGTCCATCCACCTCCTTTGGTATTGTCTAGTAATAGATACTTAGATGAGGAGACTTTGAGACCAAAATGCGATCTTAACACAGCACCTACTGAAGAATAATCATCAATCCATTGGATTGACCTAAGCATTCCCAGCAAGATGAGTAACAATAAAGCTGTTGAAAATGGTGGCTATTGACCTCTAATTACCACCACACATCAATGAGCTATGCATCAATCTTACGCCTCGCTTAGGCTTCAACACAACTTACAGGATGATCAATTAATGGTTGCATGCTTTTTAGCTAATTAAGAAGCCGAATTGTAGAACAAGGGATGCATTTTCATGTTAACTGCGGTCGCTATTAATCGAATTAAACAATTGAAGTTGATGAATAGTTATTTTGGTGTTGTAGGGTCGAGTTGATAAAATGATTTTAGAGAGACCCTAGAAGATTGTGAACACTTCTTTGACATGTTACGATTATCATCTTCAAATGGTTTGCGATGCTATTAGCTAAAGAACTGATATTAGACAAGGATGCATTTTTACAATGTGGTTAACTGGGTCGTTATTTATCGAATTAAACAACGAAGAGAATTTTTAGTGGTTTATATTCTTTTTTCAGTGGTATTGATGTATACACACTAAAGAATCCTGAGATGGTGAAGAATGTGCATAGAGCACAATGATGTACTTGCGCGTGCTTTCCTAAGTTGACTATTTAACGATCAAATAGAGTAACCACGAGGTTTTGGTATGAGGAGGAGCAAGGCGATAGTGCAATTGCTATTGGGTGTATCACGTCTTCTGGAAGGTTACATATGAGAGAATTTATATCATATTCAATGTGAGAATAGGATGTGTAACACTAACGTCTCCATTGTTCAAAGAACAGCTATTATTAGGTAAATCTTGTACTTCATAGAATTTCCTTACTTTACGTAAACGAACTTATTACTCTAATACCTAATTAGATCGACAACACAGAAGTCGTGAATTGCCGACAAAAGGTTATTGAGATTCCGACTGCAACACCTTGATTCTACGGACATTATGATCACTTATTATTATAATTAAATTATAAATAATATTGATTAAGTTGTAATTAAAAATCGAAGGTTGCGCAAATTTGACTAGTAAATTATGACTTGTGTAAACCCAACACTTACAGTGCCACATATCTATTAACATCATACGTTACCGATGTGATACTAACGGTTGCCATATAGATGTCCTTCAATATTATAATGTTCACTAATATCTTTTGTTTTTTATTAAGTTTGCTGTGAGTAGTTAATGATGTAGTTACAATGATTATCAGATCTGTATTTTACACCCATAAATTTATAATTATTGGTCACTTTTTGATCCCCACTATTCTTATATTATGAATACTACTAACTAGTATCAACTTTGTCGATTAAATTCAATATACTATGAATTAATGTAACAACAAACCATTAAACAACCTTGGTATTACACTGTATTTCAATTGAGCGTGTTTAAATGTTAAAGGGCATATCGCAGCGACCCAGAAATGAAACTCAAAAGCATATTTAACTGATCTACTTTAACTTCTCGTTCATAGCATACAAGATTGAGAACTATGTGTTAGTACGACGATTCATCGATTTGAGAACAAGTCTGGAGTTGGAGCCAGTTTTGGTTTTTATATAATTTGTAACGTTTATGTAGAAATTTAACTCGTTGGTAGTGTTGAGTTGTTTCAAATATATCTAGTGGGTAGTATTGGTTCTTATTAATCCCAATCAGGTCAATGTTGAAGTTTGATTTCCCAGCCATATTGGAGATTGAACATAAACACCTAGAATCAAACTTCAACTATTACCAGTTGGAATTAAAAAAAGCTCGGACGACTACCAAGGCAATTCGCGAAACTCACTACTACCAGTTTCCAGTTAAAACTTAGGACCCTGATGGATCCGAGTAGGATCTGGATCGCTACCCTAAAAAACAGACTGGGTCTGGACCCTAAAGGAGCCCTCCCGAATCCTGGTCCATTGCCATCACTACTCCACATAATAATATCAATTGTGTATACATTTATAAGTATTTTCATAAATTAAATACAAATTTGAATGTTATAACTTACTGATATAACATGAATGTTCATTTATTGTTTTCTAGATACAATGAATGTCACATCTGAGTGTTCCACAAATAATTGACAGTACTCTGAGTGTTCACAAAATGATCTTTTTTTGTGGACATATTTCTATTTTTTTAAGTCCACAACACATTACTTCCCCCTTCTTCATTAACAATTAAATTCAATGCCCGCATAGGTCGAAATTCATACTATTCATCTTCCACTCCTCTCTCACTAAAGTTTATAATATACAAATACCCACGCCCTGCGCCTCACCCAGCTTTGTCCAACACACTGATATACTTTGTTCTTAATCAGTTCATTTAATTTTTTTTTTAAAAAGAAAGATAATTCTGAATAAAACTTTCACTCATTTCCCCCTGTAAATTCAATGGGAGAACTTCCATGTCAGTAGTTTTGTTGTGTGCTCTCTATCTTCCAATGGTTTGTTGCAATAATTATGCTTGCATGTGACTAGGGAAGTATAGAAGACGCTTCAACTTGCTTTAATTGAGCATCAAACCAGGAGGAAATGGGACAACGGCTGTGCGATAATCACCTTCAAAAAAGAAGTGTTATAATGTAAACCTCATGATCCTCTGTTGTCGGAAACCCCTTTTTCAGCTTTGCCATCAAGATTTGGGGATAGTTTCTAACTACTCTTCCCGTTTTGGGACCGTTAAACCTTGAAGTTATGCAATGAGTGCTTGGCAAGGCTTCAGAGGCAAGGAAAGTGTCACCCGGTGCTTGTTCCGGTTTCGATTGAGTTTACAATTGCAGGCACCTTAACTTATCACTTGGCTCGACAGGCCTACATTCGACACTTGTGATGTATCGCCAGGACAACATCAAATTACATTTCCATTTATGGTGGTGGTCGGCGTTTGAATGTGCATGTAACAATTTATATCGGGCTCAAAATTTATCTTCCTGGATTTGATGATGATGCTCTGAAGTGACGAGTCACAAATGGGGATTGACTCCAAAATGGTTGAATTTGGACCGAGTATGGATGCAGGCACTCTCATCAATGGCGTAGGATAGCGAAAATGTGAAATCACGGTCTCCTTCAATATCCAGGCCCTTGGAAAGGGAGTTAAGGAAGGCAACTCGAAATTTTAGGATCGATATTGTTTTAAAATCTTGTGAAGTAAATTGTCCTTATTTGTGGTTGTCCGTAATACTGTGGTAATGTTAATCTTGGACAAAATCTTAGTCATGTTGTTCTGACAATCTTTTGGTTAACTTAATATGGGTGTTGTAGTCCCTTGTAGATTGATATTGATTTGAGAATTCCAAAAATTGACAACGATCTTATTACTTTTGGCTGTTAATGATCGTAGTGGATGTACTATTGTGAATTGAAATTACGTGATTGTGTGTTGAATAGATACATTTATGGTTTGTGCTTTGGTCATTTATACGCGTTAATCATTATCACAATTATTGTTGCTTTTTTTTCTCATATTTCGACGGGGGGGGAAAACTTCAAACCTTTATTTAAAACCCCCATTTACACACCACTGATACAGGGGGTTTTTTTAAAACCACCCAATTGACATTATTAAAATATGGTGTTCCACTGAGTCGCCGATAAGGCGTTAATCACAATTGAATAAAAGAACATTCATTTACATAAAAAAGTTCACGTCCAATTTGATGAAAAGGTTTACGATTCTTTTGAAAAATTTTTCTTTCTCTCAACAAAGTGAACTTAGCGTGACCTGTGACTTACCATGTTAGAAGTGGAAACTCCCAATCAGACCTGCTGCTGACCAATCACTGAAATTCATCAATTATTCGTCTCAAAATCACAAGAGCAGAAACTGTTCACCTATTTCAGAAGAAACGTGTATCGTGGTTTAAATTCGGTTGAAGAGTAAACACACTTCAATGTTTCAAATTAAGTCTCATACTCTAAACATCAGAAGAAACTTTCGCTGTTCACTCTTTTAAGAGATATTAACGGTCTTTGATAAATGTTTAAAACTAGAGGAGCCTGATCGCGAAAGTGGATTGATGTGTGTGATTTCAAATGCGGTACCTGTAACCAAACAAAAATTCCAATGTCTACCAAAAAATGCGCAGCCAAAACCTACATCAATTCTCATATAATTACAATTGCACTGACCATGTGCTCTAGAGACCCCGAATATCGCGTGTCTTGAGTGCTAAGTTGATCTATAATCCGAACCGAAGTAGTATTAAAACGATCTGTACGATTTCTCAATGGCGGTGGCGTTCAAATGGTATATTTCCGCGGATCTGCATGGAATTTAAAATCGCTCTATAAGAGGAATTAAATTGTGCATTACCTTAGTCCGCCAACTGCAATCGAACACCCCTTCAAAGCAGTTTAGCTGCTAAATGGAATTAAGAGTACGGAGTAAATCACATGGAACATAATATTATTTAGTCCTTTCTCGCACGCACACTTACGGCGTTACTTCAGATAACTATAAAGGAAACAGTATACCTTTTTTGGATTGAAAATTAATTTAACCAATCACAAAATAAGTAAATATTGACGGTGAGTATTTTTGATATAACAACCCAAAATATAATTGTGTATCACACAAAATATTATTGACAATTTCGCAACTCCCCTATCTAATCTAATTGAAAAAGATTCCAAAAAGTAACCAAACCTTTGGAAACCACTCAATATGGCATTAACGCGTAACATACAAAAACTAAGTGAAACTATACAGCCACAAGGTAAAGTATGTAATATGCAAGAACTTTAATCTTACTTTTGCCGACTTACTTTTTAATATCATACTAATAATGCCCTTAACCCAATCATGATTTAGGGACAAGGTTGGCTATGGAGAATGATAATACTATCACATTTATGATATGATACTTAGACATAAGTCCATCCACACTTTATCACATTCATTCTCTTCACATCTTTAGTTCTTTTGACCACTGCTCTCCTAATCGCAACGTACCCCATGAAATCTTCAAAACGTTTCCTATACTATCCATGCATTCTCTCATTATCTAATCATCTCACTCTACTCTCACACTAGCATGAAACTTTTCCCACCCATATCAACACCCTGCTCGTCCTACGCCTCGTTCCAATCCCTTCTACTCTCTTCCTCTCTACCTCTTCTACCCTCTCGACCCCATTATCTCCATAAACGAACCTCTTCTATACTCGCTCTCTTGCTTGCTCTGACACCGCCTATACCCACTCATAACCCCGAGTCGCAAAAGCAGCGCCACACTCGCTGCATCTTCAAAACCAAGCAGCGCGCAATGGAACTCGCCCGCTCTGCCACCCCCCACTCCTCGCCAAGTCCGCTGCACGTGTCTCAAAAGGGATTTGTTTTTAATAATTGGCTCGTTAGCTTTTTTCTCATTATATCTATCGGACTCTTGTGTTTCTTATACGTTTTCTCTAGTGGTCTACAAGAAAATTAACTAACGTACTAACTTTTTTGTCACTGTATTTATTATTATACGTAAATCTATTTACAATATCATTCAGTTCTCTTATAAGAAGAATATTTCGATGTGTTTTAATATTCGAGTTTTATTGTGCAAAACTTTAATACCAAAGAAAAAGTCTACATTTTCCGTATCTGTGTTGTTATTTCTCCAGCTTCGTTTTTTCATCTTCTTGTTTATTCCGATCTCTCTTCTTCTTTTTTTGTATTCACTACACGGCTATATCAGATTATTAAGTTTGTTTGGACCTTAATGGCGAAATTAAATTGATCACGACATGAGCGCTTCCCCGAACATAGAATTTATGATATCCGACTCTAGCCACTCGTGCTTTGGAAATATTGCAAAAAAGAACGGTTACCTCTACATACTTCTCACCCCCTAATATTTGCACACCAAACCATTTAACTTAATCAGTAGTACCTGTTTAGAGTCTGAATTACTATACAAACATCGTTTAGCTGATTGTAATTCAAGAGTGGACTTAACAAACAAAAATACTCCTATTGCAGTAATACAATACATTGCTCACCCTTAATTTTATCAAGTGTGTTAGTTTCTCAATGACACTTTAATCGTTTAATATTCATTTTATAACATTTCTACGTTCTTGAATTTTCACAAATGGTATCACCATATCATTATCACGCCCTAATGTAACTATTTAATACAGAAGAAACGCTCAACCACTAAGCCACCTGTGCAAGTTACTCATCTAACTTAGTTCATTACGATACACCATATGGCTGTTTCAAATCCGTTTATATTCATTCTTCATTCACATTTGTTGCTTCAAAGTTCCTATACGTATCAGCACAAAAACAACCCGATTCTAGACGTCTATATTCATTCACCGAAGACTCATACATGAACAAAAATTCCAAGGTTAATTATTTCAAGGTACTATAGGATTAACATGATACGTACATTAAAAGTACGTCTTGAATAGTTTCACGTCTCATACAGTCTCTGTCATGTAAAGACTCTATATAAATTTGCACGAGAATTGAATAGCATCTTAGCTTACTCTCTCAGATAAAAGAAGGACTATGTCCTTCATAACTTCACCAGACAGTCCTTAAAGTCACTATTTCTCGAATTACCTGAACCCATGCTATGTCTCTTCTCTTAAGTTATTCATAGCAATTGTGAGATGACCTTTGTTTGCCCTCATTGACAACAGAGCGAAATCTCCTCTCTACCCCTCTATGATTTTTTACACTATTACTGGCGATTTGGCGCCCAAATTGTTCCATGATTTACGTGTCCACTCTACCTTTTTATTCTTAGATGACTGGATAGAGGAAACCACTCACTAGCAGTCGTGCTTCTAGAAGAAAATATACTGCAGATTGGCCCTTTCGACGCGACATTCCTTATTTCGGACCCATGTAGCCATTTCCCACTTGCCTTTTCCAAGTGAGTCATTATGCTTCCACTTGTTTGCCTGATCCTGCCTAATTTCAATTTCATTGGTGTTTTCTCTGTCTTATACTTACTTTTGAATATACCCAAAAAATTTGTGACAAATATAGTTGACTACTAGTCATAGTTGTTTAAGAAATCTTTGTGATGATATATTGTGTTCACTGGGACAGATGTATGCAGTCTCCAAAAGCTCTCTCAGTCATATTTGGGCGTAGAAGATAAGATTGCAAAATAGACAGGCTAGAGGCCTAATACGTTGCAATGTGCGATAACAGTCGACCAATATCCATCAGATTTCAATCCATTTTCTAAAAAAATTTTGCATTCTTCCAAGCCAAATAAATATATATTTGTTCCTTAACTTGTCAAGTTTACACATTATTCCTTTTTTATCTTCTTATACATTACCTCACCGTATAAAAGAGTCAACAATAGAAGTTGTCAAACTTGAGTAGACAACCATTATTGTCACGCAAATTGACACGGAACATTTTGCTTTTAATTTGTCAAAAAAGAAATATAAGCACTCCTAACTTTTTCACACTATCAACAGTGCACTTCGCCCTATAGACAAATGACCACTGTCTGCTACCTCTTGTAGACAAAACTCGAGAACGTTCATAGTTTTACAACCTTACTCTGTCTTTACACATTATAAAGGAATACATTTTAATTACACCCTGTGTGTCCTACAAATAATCACTTGTAATTTTCTCCAGTTAAATGTAACATCAGTACGTGTCATCATATATTGATAATAATTATTTTAATTGAGAGTGGTTATTTTTATATCAATGAGATCTGCTTTACTAATATCAGTTTCAACTTACTTTCTCTTCTCAAGCAGATGAAAAAATATACAGTCAAAAATATAGAACTGAACAATTGGTAGTTTTCAGTTCATCATCCAAAGTATGTGGACTCAAGACTTTCTAAAACCAACAAAAGTATTATATCACAATGAAATAACTAAAGTTCTAGTCTACTCTAAGATATTTTAGTCCGAACTTTGTTGATATGGCACTAAATTACCAGTTACTTTATTACACATTCAACAGTTACAATTTCAACTCCAACAAGCAATGTGTTACCGATCGAGTATATATAACGTTAATATACATGGTGACACCACATAGAAAGTGACGGACATTATGGTATAAGTTCGTCACTTCATTGATGTGTATTTATTTATAGTAGTCTACACCCTCTTATACTTATAAGTTTTTAAAAATTATGGTATAGTATTGTACGCGTATAATCTGTTTGTTGTAACTCCATCGAGTAAACTTTCCCACCTTTCTCTCAATGGCAACAGTGTGTTTTCGGACTTGTCTTATTTGGTTATACGTTTCTCCTAGATCACTTTACCTATAATTGTTGAAGGTTGGGTCTAGTGTAATGTTTTATTATAATTGTTTTACTGTTCTACTGAATGCAGTGTGCGAGTTCAAATGAGGATATACCTTATCTCTCAAGAATGATCTTAAGAAAATGAAGAAAAAAAGAAGCACTGAACTCAAACAAATAAAATTATGGATGCTTGGATGAAAAAGTATGATCCGAGTCATTAACATCAAAGAGGTTGTCTTTTGCTGTGAAGCTTTTACTAGGTGTGCCTCACTTGTGTTATTAGAACCAACCAACTTTGTCTCGCTAGTTGTACACAACTGCTGACGCGAACTCCGTCGGTATTGTAGTAGGTATGTATAGAGTTCACCTAAACATTCATTCCCCCCCTTATCTTCTCTGCTATAAGAGAGGTCCTCTGATACATTGGATTCTAAAGAAACAGCTGTCTGTGAAAGCTAAACAGTAGATCTGCTCTGCGGAAACTCCTCTGTAGATCACTTTATAGTAACCAGATCAACACCCGTACTCTCAGATAGTTGTGTGCTGGCCATGGCACCATAAACGACAATTAAGAAATCATTCCCCACTTTCTAAGCGAGAGAAAATCTGTGCGTAACAATAATAATCAGAAGATAAGATAAATAAATTAATTTAGTTGCACCTCAATGTAAACTTCTATCAGACACAGGGATCACACAATATCGTCTCTAGTCACGATATGCCTGTTCTAGTTTACTTTATCAGAAACCCCAAGAGAAGCCATAGGGCTGTGTGAGCAAGACAATCAAAGACCATATCGAACATAGTCCTTTAGTGACAAAGAATTGAGGAGCAAAGAACTGAACCGAGCCGAATGCGAGAAGACCTTGAAAAATGAGTCTGGAGCCGCCTCTAGCCATCGAGTCTTTCATCTCCAGAGGAACAGTCCAACGACATCTTATTGCCCATACATATCCCATACATATATATTTATGGATCTTTCATTTACCTTTATTTTCCTTCATCCCTTTTTTTGCTTCCTTCTCTCAAGCGCACTAAAGAAGCATATGCAAACTATATACACTTATTCCAGATCTGAGTTAACTCCGACTCAGCAGACGAGCAGTGACTCCATATGGGTTATGTTTAGTGCTGAAAAAAGAGATTCTCCCACATAACCAACTTTTGGAAGTGCTTATACACAACTCATCAACAATATCGAGCTCACTATAGATATGGCCCTCAATCTTCTTTTGTCAGTATCGAGCGTATGAGCTTGGCCATTGTTGTGTAATTTTCGTGCGGGGTTAGACGCTCATCTTCTATCTGTTATATTGCCTAGAATCGTTTCAACTGTAAGAAGTCCATAGTGTTGTATCCATCTTCAACGAATTTCTGTGCACACATACTGTAATACATCTTCGACACTTACGACATTTTTGCTAGTGTAAGCCCTACCACTGATGAAACCTATATTACTGGATCTCGATGGTGTTTGGACTCGAGTGTTTTGTCGTCACCTCCATTAGCAATTTGAAATCCAACACACGAATGCGTAGACATTGTGGAAAGACAGCTTTCAAAGAGGTAAGAACTGCGATGTCAGTGAGAATCAACTCATTCTATTAAAACTTGTTGTTCCTGTACCGTGTAAGGTTGTATCCCGACAGATTTTCATGACAATCTGCCCAACCCTTATATAAGGCTAATCTGATCTGTGTGATCTGGGTAAGAGCGCGTGAGTGCGGCATCGTATCTAATAGAATAGTCCATCTTAATCTCACAAAATTATATAATGATCTGTGTGTAGATTGTATCGATGACAAACACTACGATGCTACCGTAGTATCTGACATCATCTAGTAGTACGGCGGTATCACAGATAATGCCAACAAAATAATTGTATAATAGGTGTATTGTTCTGTTTCGTAAGGTAACACGTGTGTAGTCATGCATAATCACAGTATTCGTCATCAGGGAATTTCATATTGAAAGATGAAGTGACAGACAAACTCTAGGGTGTAACACTACTCATTCTAAGATAATTCTGACAGCAACTGCGATTAGTGAAAAAAGATTAATTATGTTATATAAAAAATTGTGAGAAGTGTTATCACTGTCACACTTTCTAAATTAATCCTATGCATGCTTCATGAGCATTGTTTAACATTTACTCACAGCGATATGGGATATTATGTGCAAAGAGCCTCGTCCTAATATGAACACCTTTATTCTGATCATTTCCTATTACTCATATCTACATACATACACGACATAGCCTTATATGTGTTTTCAAATCATCTTTACCATTTCCCAATATATTGGCGCCAAGCTTATGTCGGCTACAGATGTAAATTATGTTTATTGTCTATCTCCCGCTTCACTTGAGTCTCTGCCGAGTTAATGGTACTATTTTATGCACCGCTCTACTGCGACTACATTTGGTGCCAATTTAAACATTTCACATTTTTTGATTAGGTAACGTGCAAAAACTCAGTCCATTGGTCCAAAACAGCTTTGCTTTGTTCAACTCATTTCCATATGCGAGACTTTAAGCTCTTAGATTCTCTTTGCTTCTTTTCTTTTTCACATTTCTCAACCTTATACACAATACTAATATTTCAATTCTTTATGCACATTTCAAGACGCCCCCATGACTTGGGGTTTGAGTTTTATTTCCCCCTTGTTTTTAGAATCTGCTTAGTAAAATGGGCTCTGATTTCTATTTTCATAAATTAAAAAAATACTTTAAAGTTAATGCGAGTTGATTATTATCCGACTGACTAGCCACGTGTCGGGTTATCTCAATTTCCGTAAACTTACCCACTGCCATTGGTAACCACCACACCTCAATCTGGTTGCTGCGAGACAAAGAGTGTTTAAAGACACTAACGCGTGATCAAACGTTCAAACAATCTGGAGTACGTGTTAAAACACTTTTTTCCCTTTCCAAAATTGGAATAAATCTTAGACGAGTTAGTTTAATGTGATTAGTAACAAATGTAGTCGTAATATAATACGGGCGGTAAGGTGAAGTCACCATGTACATTCTATTGATGTCGATATGTATATCATGGTTACTGTATACACATGGATCTACATCGTGCGATATAAGTATACGTCTTTTAAGAGAGTTATTCTCAAAAGTATTACATACTTATTCACTAACATCTCCGCTGTCATAATTTCCTGTTATTTGGGTACCGATCTGTATAATCTCGTTTGTCGAAATTCATCTCTTCATCACAACCTGAATTCTCTCTGAGAACGAAAGGCACACACCGAGATGAGCTGCAATTAACATGCCTCCTCTTCCTTTTCTTCTTGTTCACCACTTTGTTTTCCAGTGCTTTTCTTTTCGTTGCTTTTACTTTCCGTTAACCTCGTCTTTTTTTCTTTTTCACCATGCCTTCATGTTGAAGATCGAACCCCCTGAGAAGTTATGCCAGCGTTGTCTCGTATCCTCGTATTCTAATTGGTGGCACTCTTGGCGTCACCACCTGTCTATTAAACCCATCGTTACCTACGAAAGATCGGTCGCACGTGTCTGTCATGTCTCGGTGTTGAGGCAGAATCAAGCTTCCGATTTTAGCGCGATAACATTATGTGCAGTACTCTAAGCAAAGATAAATCTATATGGTAAGACATCCTTTTTTTAAAAATACACAGACAAATTTAAAGATGAAAAAGAAAATATTACCAGTTTTCAATGTGAGCTTCGAACTCTTTTCAATATCACCCATTAAAACACTACAAGGTGTAGAAATATACACCACATCGAAGAGATTCGTTGCTTTGCCAAGAAATCTGTTTCCTTAATTTCGTAACCCACCCACTCAGCAACCAACAATCTGCCATGCCAATTGTTGTAGATCGAACACTTGCGAGGAAGATCTCTCTATCAGAAATAAGCACGCTGTCTTCATTGCAAAAATACATTAGACAACTTGTATTCCCTCCTAAGAATCTGAAAATCTCCAATAAGTTTAAGCTAGGATAAATAAAACACAAGACCTAAAGCACAACGTATGCTACAAAATAGGCGTTATCTAGTCAACCTATCCACAAAAACCACCTACCTCAAGCTGTACAATTCAGACAGTATGTAACCGAGAAACTTTACACTCACTGCAAAGCAAACAATAAAAGTACAGCAATGATATGCTATGACGTCCCTTTAGGCACATTATATGCAGATATAGGACTTGCTTGTCATATGCAATCCCTTATTCTCGTCTTCTGAAGTATCAATCACTTAAATCATACTTAATCGAGAGAAGACAACTAGCTATTAATTTCTATTCATTTAGACGACCTAGAAACTAGTTGCTACCAAACAAAAAATTTATATAATCATTAAGTGTATAAATCCTTATCTCATAATTTCTAGACAAAGACACTAAGAAGTTGATGTCTAGTACTTCTTCTATCTTCACTATCACCTAACAAAGCCTTTTGTACCCAAAAACATCAACAAATGTCCTAAGGGGTACTTCTCGTCTTCCGATACAGCGACTTTTAGGCTTTGTTCGTAGTTGAGGCTCCTAGCATAACTCACTACAGCATCTCGTTCTACACAGTCTGTAAACATTTGGACTATGTTCTTCATCTTCTCCGTCTTCTTCTTCTTTAATTGCGCTATCCATCAAAGGTTCTACCAAAAATTAAACACCAAAGTTACACTTTGACAATAGGTGTAAGTATCATCAGGCCAATAGATCCACAAAACTCTCTTCCATGACATTCTATGTTTGTAGAATGCAAAAAAACAAATCCAACTATGAAACTCCGGAGCGAATTAATTAAGTCATTTAAAATTAGGGTTACCACTTGTATCATTCAAGTTGCAATTGAGAGTAGTCAAAAGAGCAATAACCTGGAATTTATTAACACAGTTGCCTAACTACTTTGAGTATTGAGTTACGAGGTGCATGTTCATTCAGCACGGACGCAGGCGCAGAACCAATTAAAAGTGTTGTCACACTAAATTTAAAGTGGGCGCCTCGTATCAACATAAGGTTCATCCTTCAGTAGACTTAAAAGTCGATATCACCAACGCAGATCACGCCAGTTCTGCAGCAATCTTAAATAACCTCTTGGTCAATTCCTGCAGCTTGCGCACTACATCTACCATAAACAGGTAGAAAACAGATATCTACAATAAAACAATCACTAGGAGACATGCCAATCACTTCAAAACCACAATCATCACCTTAACGTACAGTACCACAAAGACACATAAACATGAAGATAAGTAAAGTGTTTACGCAGAACTTAACATATACTGACTTCCACCGTTCGAACTACATCTATAATAGATAGTTTCCCATCAAGATAATTGTCTCGATTTAACACAAAAAAGGTTTGAACCATTCCAATAGCAGAACCACTAATCTTGATTAATTTGACATTGCGTGAGGTAAAACAGACTCAGCCAATCTATATATACAAGGTGACAATTAAAGCTAACTATCATATTTTTACAACAAACCTACTAAACTTACTCTGTCCATTAGAAATCAGGACTAAACTACCAGCCATTACTCTCTCGATATGAATTATCCTTAGAGATCACTAATTTATCAATAATAATAACTTGAGCAGTCATTACCCCCAAAAAACCGGGTTTCTAGTCTCTCTTACATGAATTATCTTTGAACATAACTATTGTGTATAAATCGTGTACAAGCATATACAATTCCATCTGTTATTTAAAACATATACTAGGCGACACCGGTGGTGATAGAGAAGACAAAGCGTCACCGAGCTCTATGACTGGATTATACAAACCCCGATCTTCACACATCTGAACACAAACCGGTTGACAGTGATACCATCAATATTATATAGTATTGTGTTTTCCTCCTCTACCTGCACTGCAACACAAATTCAAAGGGCCAGTCTCCCCCCGATAGTAACCCATATACTGCAAAAGGAATCGCCTTTCCGATAGAAATTTCAGATTGACTTCCAACTTTGAGAACACAGCAGCTATATATACTCGAGGCTATTGCCCAGAGTTGTGCGTGTTAGTAATTGACATCTACAAATATGTATGAGTCGTGTGAACAAGAGTACCTATTGTGGGATGACAGATCTCGCTCCGCCTTGCAACTTCTTCTTTAGCGAGAGGAAGGCACACAGAACCCCTGTTTGTGAGAATCCTTAGCTCACGCATCACCCTTGTTCTACAATGGGCATTTGCTCACGTAGGATACCAGCTTCAAGCCAATGAAAAGGACCATCGTCTGTCACCTCTCTAAGGTATAGTGATTTATGCATCTCAAAGGTTGTCTTGATTGAGGGATTAGGGAACGTAAACAGATGGGTAAGATGTGCCTAATGATCTATGTGAAAAGTATGGCATAGGTGTATACAGCCCTCTACGCTACAACACCCACCGAGCCAAGACTCTAGCGACCCTTCAACTCTCAGTTAATTGCAGGCCCAAAACATCAAACTATGTTCCGCCAGAGACAACTGAGGCACAAGCACAAACACTGAACATAACAGGTCATTTACCGTATCTAACACCCAACTTAGAGACACATGCCAATATAATATATAGAACCAGGCCGGGGAGCATTCACTTTAGTTCCACTTCACACACTCACGAGTACTCAACTTACAGCTTTATTGAGCACCAATAGTGTCTAGTTCTGTAGTCTCAGTTGGACATGTGCTACTTGTTAATGCCGTTTTCTCCCGAGCAGAGGGCAAAGTTCACCCCCACTTAATTGACCCGTTCCACCAGTTCTGACAGGCATAGGTTGAATCCTTATTAGAGTCAAGATGACAACACATACCGAAAACACTTTTCCTTTTTCACAAGCCCCACTCCTCTATGTGGGAGTGAGCTTGATCTTTTTTTCCCCTTTTTTTGTTTTTCAGCATCGGTGTAAAAGGCAGCGATTTAGTATTGACAGATCTGTGAGAAAGATCATATAGCTCTTGTAATCTGCTTGTGTTTGCAAGAAATTTAAATTATGCCCTTAAGTTGCTTTAATTTGAATTGTCGAGATTGTTTGTTACCATGAATCCATGGGATATTAACTCTCCCAAATTACATCATAGAAAGTGTTAGCCAGAACAGTGTCCTAAGACAGTCCGGCCATCAAAAGACGGGAGGTGTAGCGCCAAGACGGGGTTCCGTCTACCAAGTTACGAGGAGTCCGTCTCTCCTCAGAAGTCCTACCGCGTACGTCCACACCCCGTCATTGGTAGCGTCGAATCACAAACCCTTAAGAGACACGTTTAGCTGGTCGAGCTCCATAGCGTAAGGAAGCCCAGCTGTCGAATCCGTAGAACCCGTTCTTGATAAACTTCTCTCAAGTGTTTGAACGTGCCAAAAGAGCATGCCATTAAGTCCGTGTTTTTATGTGTTGTTGGTGTTATCCTAAGTGTGTTCGCATATTCGAATCTCGTCTTCATTTGCCATGTGTTTTGAGAGAGCCGATAGAAGTGAAGTGCCTACTTCAGTAGACGTTGACTCGAACGCATTCTTCTGCTTTCGTGCGCTAGGCGAGAACCTCAACAGTGTGACAACCGTCCGATGTAAGACTGAAAACTACACACCAAGATTTCAGCACCACAAAGCCTCACGAACTGAGTCGGTGGCAAATCACTGATGAGATAACCGTTCCCAAATGCAATTTAAGGGCGCTCCCAGACATTATTATACAGGCAAGGTTCTGATAATCGGCGGCCAGACCGAAGGTAGTCGCTGACAGTGTTTTGGGACGTAATTGCACCGCTGCGATCTCTACATGCCCCATAGTACTCATGCAGAGACCTCTTCTTCCTTTCGACCTTGAGGTGGAAAAGCCCCGAATTAAGCTTCGAATAGGTGCTATTTGAAAGAATTATCTGTGAATAGTAATCGTCTGTATGAAATATGTACGTACGAATGAAGTAAATTATGTATCTCTACCAAGGATCACCCGCCTAACTCATCCTCTATTGCAGATCTTCATGACGAACTGGCATATTACTTGCAGATATGTGCCGGATATTTAGCGGATTAGCAATGTACCTCGAATAGTGAGATTGTGAGATACAAGATGAGGCAGAGTACTAGAATCTTTGACCAGGTGAACCTCCATACAACTGATGAGACAATACTGATTGCGTTGCGTCTTTTAATGATGCTAGGCATACTTGCAAGCCAGATTCCCAACCTCTTCCAACCTAGTGCGGTAAGTCGTGGCCTTCTTGGCATCAAGTATTGCTTCCTCCGTGCGGGAACCTTCTGTCTCGAGAGCGCAACGAAATAAATCTCGGGAATGCGGCGCCGCTTTTGCTCGGTTTTTTCGTTTTTGCTTAAGAAATATGTCCTTAAACATACTTAAGAGAAAGCCACCTGTAAATTCCCGACAGACGCCAAAATCTATCTCTAGCTGTACAAGCAATAGAAGAAATAGTGCTCATACAAAGCATTTCCACCTCTGTTTAGGACCAAAAGTCGGAGAGGAGCGGGTCTGTCTCTAAGTCGACTTGCTGAAACACTCCTCCGCAGTTTAAATTTCCCGCAAACTCAAAACGTGATCAAATATCTTTGAGTCAAAGAAACACCTTACTGTACATTCACAAATTCTCACAACACTAATACAACATCTCGCCGAACTATGTAAGTGTTTGAAAGTATTTGCTCTGAAAAAACTTCCGAAAATTTACCCAAAAATGCTTAGAAAAAATTCTCCACCCAAAAACACAGCGGGGGTCGACTGACCCCGAAAATTCTAATAAACACCGCTTTCCCAAAAATCGAGATTCCATTCATTTCAGTTCAAAATCTAAGCCAATACTTAGTCTTTTTTAGTACATGCGCTAGTTAACCTGGACAGAGGGCTTCCGGCGAGCCCCGGTGCAAGGGAATTTGCTTTTTAGGTCATACCAGGCAAGAGAGCCACTTGGTCAACCTGAGGTACCCGTAGGCTCCTAGCTTCGGTCTCGATTTGACTTGTCGTGGCTGCGACGAGCTGCGAGGCACTCTGGCTCACCTCTGTCGATTCCTATAATCGAAGAATTCGACCCCTTCTCCATAGGCTCTTCATAGAGTGGCAAATAAATATATCGAGATTTCAGCTTTAATAACAACAGCTGATATCGTGACAATATCATTATTCTAAAAGTAACCCTTGCCAAATTACTCAGTGAGAGACAGGTCGATGACGCAAAAATGAAAGACAGAGTACCCGGCGCAGGTAATCAGACCTCCCAAATCCGATGAAAGCGCGATTTTCGTAGCAAGTCACCTAGGTGGTCAGTTTTATAATTGTGGTTCCCCCACCCCTATGTATCAACGAAACGCCAACAGTCAAAAAGTTTAGCCACACCCTTGCAATCTAAAAGTGCGTTTTTTCATGCCCCACCCATTCTCCACATTCTTCTTTTCTCTGCTTTTGGCGATATGTGCAGTAAGTCCGACTCTCTACTCTCCGCATACTCAGCAACGATTCTCAGTAACCCACCTACTCTCAGACCTATATAATCATATTCCCCACAGACTACCCACACACTACGAGGAAGCCTATAAGCACAGTCTCTAGATAAATTCTCAAAAACCGACGTGGTCGTCCTCGCTTTTTTGTTAGTAGAGAGTCGCTGAAGTCGTCAGTTGAGCCAAAGTTGTTATGATCGAGTCATGAAAGTCGTGAGAGAAAAAGTTACCGCAAGGGACCAACATCGAGCGTGTCAGGACTTTTTGGTTCAAGAATGACACATGCACACCTCGAGCCAATGTCTTCTATCCACATTCCAGCACCAATTGCTAGCTCACGCCCTCTAGTGTGAGGGATGAACATCATGAATCATCACCTCCGAAGACCCATAAACCAGAAGTATTCTCAGCGACCAATGCAGCGACCTGGAGATCAATAACAGTACCTGATATGCATCCACCATTAATAATACAACACATAACACGTTCAGTGTCTTTAACACAAACGCGGAATATGCGGTCTCCCGAGATGAATATAATCCATCAGTAGGAGTAGTCAACATCTCAATCATACACGACAATAGCGACAGATCTCAATTCACATACGCAATCACCACCACCAATAACAACAGAGAGCTCCGAGACTATTTAGCCCGCCACACTTGGAGATGGTCTTGAACCAAATTGTCTGGCCCATCCGATTCCAAATCACATCAACACTCTTAAAAGCAGTAGGCCGCAGCTCTTTCTCCCAGACTCATTACACAATTTAGTCAACCAACAGACCTTAAGATGAAAGTTTAAGATTCAACCTACTTAATGAAAATCCTTATTATGTATCCAACGCCAACCTGTCGTATTATCAGAAACCATGTGCATGATCAGCCAAAGCCACTCACAGAGTAGGAATCTCCTGACCAATGACATCTTAGATCACCTCAGGCTCTTTACAACATCTCATGCTCACAACCCCGGCCGGACATGGTAATGGAATTCACTAACATCAGGGCACCCCCCACCAGGAAGTGAGCAACAACATCGAGACAATGTGTTGACATAGATCGATACAATTTGAAGTCTTAGAATGGAATTAATAATCCTATCTATTCAGTCAGAAAGTCCCTCCATCACTCCTTGATCGACTGAGTTTTCTTAGATTGACTGCTTTCTGAGAGCAAGTGGATCAAAACAATCATCTAAATAGGATTATTCCGTCGATAATTAATCCCTGTCCCTCCGTTGTTCGGAACATCTATGCTCAGCGACTAATACATACTTCACCAGACAGTCTTATCCATGACGTGTTACGCATAGACAACACTTACTCTCTATTTGACCTTTACGACCGAGGGCGGAAAAGATAGAGGCAATATCACCGATTAACTCTCAACGGATAGCATGCTAACACTCCATACCTCGCATTCCGACTGTGTGATCCAAAAGAACATCCAACAGGATACTCCTCAAGTCTGTACACTGAAGTGTAGTCACTTCAGCGAGCTACTTATATATATCATAAAAAGTCTTGAGTTCCCTTGAAACACAACGAGGCGCTACAGATATCCCTGGTCTAGACCAACAATAATATGTCACGACATGCTTTTTTCCGGGATTGAACTAACAGGAGAGACTGCGTTTCAAGTTTGAAACGGCGCAGCAAGAATGAATGACTTGAAACGTGCGCTTCGGTAAGCCGAAAAAACTACCATATCCGCTACATGATAAAAGCTCTTTCGACTTCCCGCAAGAGCAAGAATTACTCAGAATCAAATCCGCCCCGTAGGGTCGAGACGGGAAGCTCGCAGAAACTCCCAACAAAAAAGAGCTGGGCGAAGAGCGTCAGAAAAACATGGCACAATGGGACTCGTTGAAAGAATAGCCGCCAGCGGTTACAAGATAGGAAACGAAAACAAGAGATGAGACGATACAAGTATCCCAGTTTGAATATACCAAAGATCTTTTTCCTGGTCTACAAGACAGTGAAGCATTAAGGTGCAGCATAGTGAGATCCCCACCCAACTGAAGGCTGAGACAAAAAGATTTCGATGATAAAAACAATTACTGCAAGTTTTCATCAGAGATAATGCACTACACCACACGATTAGCCATGTGCTGAAAAAGCGTCTGCACGCACTCGCAGCTGCAGGGCAAAATTCCTGATCATCTAATAAAAGCGGCCCCATTTAAGAAGCCCGACGGGGGAGATTCGCCCAAAATAATGATGGAAATGACACGACACAGAAGTAAGTTTGTCACATGATATCGTGTTGCGCGGCCGGGCTACACTACCATCCGTGGAAGTAAAGATTACTTGAGAGCTCTAAAAGTTTCAGAAGAGTCAGACCGATCCAGGGTTAAGGAACAACGTTCCAAGAGTCCTTATATTCTCGAAGTAAGGACAGAGTTCAAGTTCGCCTAACCTCATGCACACCCGCTGGTGGTATGAAGATGAAACAGGTGCGCAAATTATGATTAGTTCGACAAATTCTCATTAGCTGACTTTATTTACCTTACGTTACCAAAGGTGCCTTGGTCACATTCATCACCATCAGCTGTTTATAATAATCAAGTTTGGGGCACTGATCTCTTGAAGCGTTAAAGTGACTACTTCTCCCAAGATCATTGTTATAAGTAGTAATTTCAAATAACGAATTCTAGTCCCTAAAGGCGACCCAACCCCAAACCATTCATCTGCGCGATTTCGGATAGACCTTACTGTGCTCAGTGGGCTTCGGCAAAGACGTCAGCAGAAGCATCTGCATCAAATGGAACAGCTTGAAGAGTCAGACTTAACCCTCCGGGAAATATTCTTGTTGTTAGAAGCAACTGCGTATGTGATGTCCGACAAAAGGAAAATGTTACAGTGTATCCATCACACATCCCCTGTTGATTGTAATTCGTAGACACAC
>SNQN01001158.1:77923-104572 GCA_008642245.1 Bassia scoparia | reverse complement strand
CCTAACAAGGGCATCACTCTGAGACTAACAACATCCTTAGAGATATCTTGAGAGTACACAACAAACCTTTGAAACTCTTGCTCAAGATCAAGATCAATATCATAAGATTCACAGCATTCTATTTCTACACTCTTTTGAGACTTATCACTCTTAGCTACTGTACAACTGCGCTTGGGTTGAACCTTTTTCTTACTCAAAGGAACATCAGATTTGTCCTCTTTAGCATCATCCTCTTCTTTATCATCAACATCATAATATATATTTTATAGCATGTCTTAATCGAATACGTTCAAATTTGATTTACTAACCTCTTCTTACTTATCCTCATGAATCATCAATAGAGAAAACTCGAAGCAAGTGGAAGAATAGATTCATCAACAAGATTCTTGAACATCGTCATCATCAACAATAAGTTTTCGCTTCTTTTTTGACAGTTCAGAAGATTTAGAAGGAACATCATCAGCATTTTTCTCACAACTACATCAACATCCTTTTATCACTCTTATCAGAATCCTTAGAAGCACCACAACAACATCAACATTCTGACCCCAGTATCAACCAACTTCTGAAGAATAACATCAACATCACTGATTTACCTAATAACCCAAACATAAAAAAGAAAGAATAAAACAAAACATACATAAACAACCACTATACAAAAAGTAACCAGAAACGAGTACAAAAATAATACAAAATCAAGAAAAGTAACAAATAAGTAGCAACTCATAACAACAGAATCAACAATGCCTTCTTGCTTCTTATTTAAAGCTTCAGAAGACTTAGAAGAACATATCATCATTGTGTCACAACCAACATTATCATCAACAGTCCTTTTAGAATTTTCATCAGATTTTGAGAAGCACCAACACCACATCAACTTTCTCACTACCAGTATCAACCAAATTGAACTAACATCAACATCTTGGGTTACCTACAACCTAAACATAAAACAATAAATAAAAAAACTTTCAAACAACCACTATACACAAAGTACCATAAACAGCACAAAAGTACATACAAAGTCAAAATAACTAACAAATAATAGCAACTCATAACAAGAGAATCAAAGCAACACAAAGACAAAGAAAAATAAAAAAAACAATTTAACAAATATACAAACTAACAACTAATACTTATAACTAACAAGTAACTACATACCAAAGTACATAAAAATCTAAAAGTACAACCTACATACAAAGTAACAACTAAGTATCAATTTAACAATTGAAATAAGCTATACAAAAGTATCCATAAAATACTTAATTAAGTAACTATTAAATACAAAACAATTCCTCTATGATCTTTCTAACAGTCAACAAAAGAATTACAATCCACAAAGTACAGGTATCACACAAGATAACAACTAGTATCAATTTAACAACTGAAATAGAAAAACTAAAAGTAACACAAAAATCAATAAGTAACTATTTAATTAAAAAGTATCAAATAAGTAACACCACTACTGATTTTTCGACTAAACAAAAGTACATACAAATTTAGAAAAGTAACAGCTATCATACAAACTAAGAACTAAATACACTAACAGTAACAACTAAAAAGTAACAAAAAATAATAATAAGTAACTATTTAAACACAAAACAATTCCTCTACAGATCTATCTAGTGACAACCAGAAATAACACTCAACATGACAAAAGTAGACAAAAAACAAATAATAAGTATATCTAAAAAGTAAAAAGTAGATAAAACATAAACACAACACCAACAAAATCTTAAACAAAAAGTAACAACAAACAAGCAAACCTAACCTAAAATACAAAAAGTAAATAATTATGAATTCAAACAAACATAATTTACAAGCATAATCAAACAAAACACAGTAAATACAACAAAGACATCAAAGACAACATGCAATTAACAATAACAAAATTAAAACGATTAAACAAATTGAACAAGAAAATTGAACAAAACAGTAAATAACAAATTAAATGGAAACAAACTTTAGAACTAGAATCTAAACTTTGTTTCTCCTTTGCCACCACCACGTTTACAATTTGTTTTTGGCATTTGATAGACGAAAAAAACCAAAAACTCGAAATTGAAGTAACCGCCAAGGAAATTCGATGAAGAAAACAAAAACAACAGAAAAAACAACAAATGAATTCAACAAAAGAATGAAAGTTTGCTAAAGTGAAAGAGAAAGAAAACTGAAAATTTCCAACTACAACTGACAAGCAAAACACCTGAAACTGACATAAGGAAGTAATGAGTGAGAGGAAGTGAGAGGAATAAAACGCACGAATTCAAAAACAAATGGAAATAACGGTTAACTTAAATGCCGAATAAAAGCAACCATAAAAACGCCGTTTGCTGAAGTTAATGGACCCGTAATTTGCATAATTGGGCCGCCAAATTACAAGGCTCACGAAATGTTTACATGAGGCCTGCCTCTTTTAAAAGTTTGTGAATAAATAGGTCAAATAAATTATTTTACAACTGCTCGTTATTAGACTTCGAAAGATAATAAATAGATCTCATCAAAAACACACCATAAAGAGATGACGTTTGCAATTAAAAAATACAATTCATAAATACGCATAATATGATATTAAAGTTTTGTATATGCAAAACTAAAATATGGCATTGATATATAGAATATAATCATGATAAAAAATTCCTATAGTAAAAGAAAGAATGATACATACTTTAGCTAATCAGCTCAATCAATTGGTTGAAGTAGGGCTGTTAACGAGCCGAGCCGAGACCGAGCTTGCAAGGCTCGGTCGAGCTCGAATTCGTCGAGCCTCAATTTTGAGCTCGGCTCGAGCTCGTAGCTCGAAATGGGAGCTCGGCTCGAGGCTCGGGCTCGAGCTCGAAGCTCGAGGCTCGAACTCATTTAAAGGCTCGGTTAAGGGCTCGATTAAAAATCGTGTAAAAACTTGTTTAACTAATTTAATGACTCTAACTTCTAAATCTTTAATTTTCAAGTTTCAACTTACAATTTCAACAAACTATTCTACAAATCCAGTATATAAAGCAAATTTCATACTCTGCAAATATTTCATGTCACACTTACAAAATCTAAACAATTTAACCAAATAAGATTAACACACAGTAATCTTTGTTTATGGGCTTGAGATTGGGCTTTAGTTATGTGAAGATTTTTTTTGAAAAAAAAAAATAATACAATTAAAGTGTGAAATATTAAAATGATTATATTATTTAATAAATAAATTATCGAGCGAGCCTAGCATAGCTCGTGTATCGGCTCGTTTATTCACAGAGTCGAGCCGAACTCGAGCAGCCCCACGAGCGAGCTTTGACGAGCTTGACGACGAGCTCGAGCAGCTCGCGAGCAGGCTCACTCATACAGCCCTAGGTTGAACTATGCACAGTTGGTTATTGTTTTTCTGGAGAATAATTAACCGTAATATAATAACACTTATAATTTTTTTAGGGAAATTCTAAACTATATACATGTGGTATTGCGTTTTTTAAATTGTACATATGCTTTTGAGACGGTCTCAACYATACCCATGAACTACCAATTATTAATCAATTGAACCGTAACTCAACTCCTATAGTTAACCTTAGTTAACTTTTACAACAAAAAAATAAAAATAAAATAACAAAGAAGTCAATTTCTTAACAACAACCCACCCACACACCACCCAATCGTAACAACAACTCATTTAAAATTTAACTAAAGTTAGTTTTTTTAACTAGAGGAGGGTATAGTTGATTAATGATGGGTACTTCATAAGTATAGTTGACAAAGTCTCAAGCATAAGCAGTTAGGTACAGCCGTACAGCTTAAAAAAATGTTRTACCAGATGTGTATAGCTTAGAATTTYCCTTTTATTTTATAATTATTTTGTATATTTAGTACGGGTTGAAAAATGTCTCGTATTATCCACCGGGTMATAGTAGTATTTGCCTATTTGGTACTAAAACGACCGGAGCAGTCGAGCAACKTGTTCTCCTTCGTAGACTCTGGTGCACTAGACGTGCAGGTAAAGCAATCGTGCTGCGACCAACACCAACAACGGCAATTCTGGCATTCTCGGGCATCTGGAAAATTGCGGGCAAAGATTAATTCGAGGGTTTGAGATMAACGACAACAACACCTAYCATGGAGAAGAAGGAAACCCCTCCTTTAAGGATAGCAGTGATTCATCCAGATCTCGGAATAGGTAATTTCACTGCTAAACGCCAATTAATTTTGATTTTTGAATGAATGGCTTGATTTGTGTGTGTTTGAACGAATTTTGTGTGTGATTTTATGAAGGTGGAGCAGAGAGATTGATAGTTGATGCAGCTATGGAACTTGCATCCCATGGCCATCAAGTTCATGTATTCACTTCACATCATGACAAGAATCGCTGTTTTGAAGAGACACTAACCGGTATTATATGGTCGTATTTCATTTTTTTTTTTATCACTGAAATGGTGTTTGGTATGAATTTAGCAAATGCAAAGAAAGGGCTATGATGTTCATTACCGTTACTATGTGTTTGGTTTACTGATTGAATGGAAACAATTTACGTGAATCCTTTGAGGAAGGTTATGGAATTTGTTTACGAAGTTTTTTGGAAGGTAACAAATGAGGGGTAGTTGATTGTGTTATTAAATTCTCATACCAAACAATATATGATGGAAAAAGCTTATTTGATATTGTTTCCTACCTATAATAATCTCACACCAAACACACCCCCTGAATGTTTGAATGATTTGATCAGAACAATTGTTATCTTATCACATACGAAGTATGCAATTAGGGATTTTAGTAATTGGGGGATTTAATTCTGTAATTCTGCTTATAATTACTGATCAGATGATCTTGTTAGTGCTCAACATTGTTGGTTTCTTTACATCCTACACTTTTACTTACATGGAAAGCATTTCCCAGGTGTCTTTCCAGTCACTGTCTATGGKGACTTTCTCCCCCGACATGTATTCTACCGCCTCCATGCTGTGTGTGCGTATCTTCGTTGCATCTTTGTTGCCCTTTGTGTTCTGCTCTTCTGGCCGTCTTTTGATGTTGTCCTGGCTGATCAGGTCTCTGTTGTCATTCCGCTACTCAAGCTCAGAACTAAACTCAAGGTCTTTATTTTATCTCCTCTTAACTTACTTCTGCTACTACTATGGTGTTCTCTTCTATGTGTATCATTGTACCTATCTTTCCTGTTTTTTTCAGGTTGTCTTTTATTGCCATTTTCCAGATATGCTCTTGGCGAACCACACTACTCTACTTCGAAAGTTATACCGAAAGCCTATAGATTTTTTGGAAGAAAGGACTACTGGTATGTCTTTGCCTTTCTTTAGCTATTCTCACGTTTTCTACCAATCTTCATCTTCTCTCCAYGTTTTTACAGGAATGGCAGATCTTATTCTTGTAAACAGCAAGTTTACTGCATCCACTTTTGCTGACACTTTTAAGCATCTACATGCTGCTGGAGTTCGGCCTTCAGTTCTTTATCCCGCTGTTGATGTCAACCAGTTTTCTCAACGTCATGCATCTAAGTAACGAACATGCTTGCACCTGCTTGGTATTTCTAGTTGTAGGCGTTCATTTTAAACACCATTTATGGTCTTTGTTGTCGCCATATGTCTATACCTTAGTTCCTGATCTAACTTTGTAACTATTTTGTCATCTTACTGAAAAATAGGTTCGATTTTCTGTCCATCAACCGCTTTGAGCGAAAGAAAAATATGGATCTGGCGATTTCAGCATTTGCAAGGCTTCTCACTGTCAACGGAGTTGTTGGAAAAGATGTAACACTGACTATTGCTGGTATGTCATTGAACTTTCTTCCCCTCTCTCACTTTGTTACTAGTTAAAGCTCAGTGACTCATTTGCCACAACTCGTATCTGTAACAAATGTGGAATGGTAGAGATATTTTGCAGGCAATTCTTTATGCATATTGTAAATTACTGGTCCATCAATATTCTGGTGTCACTAGTTATGCAAAAATACTCTAATTTGTTAGGCTTCCTCCTTTGTGCTATTGTTAGTCATTTCTATTTCAAAATTATTGACATAACCAATGCCATTAACTTCTGTAACATCTAAAACTCTTCTTGAAAGAGATAAGCTAATTGGTAGGTCGAAGATTTGTGGTGTTCAATGGTTTAGCTCCTTCCCTGTCTTGATCTGTGGTAGGGTATTGACAATTTGAGTACTTTAATTTGAAAACCTGGAATGGAGAGAAAGGGGGAAGGGGCAGAAATGGGAAAAGCGAAAAGTCTTCTTCACTCAATTCCCACATATCTTCTATCTTCGAGCCTTTTTTTTAACACCCTCTTCTAAAGTTCGAGTCATTCTAGTGAAAGTTGCACTTAAGATGACCCCTCAGTTCTAAAAAGCGTAGGCTCAAGGCTCATCGAGGCTCGAGAGTGTGGGCTTGTTTTAGGCAAGGCGCGCCCACCTACAAAAGGCTCAAAGAGGCGCGAGCCTTAGTRCACCTTTAGTGAGGTGCCCCTTTGTGCTTTTTGGCAAGTAGCTTAGTTGTGAATTATGAATATAAAAGCAATAAAATTATGTTCATATTAACATTATTAAGACTTGATCTCCCTGTATATGTAATTTTGTAATACCTTTCGCTAAATTAATTGAAATGTAATGAAGTATTTTGTTGACCATAGCTTAATATTATTACCCAACATATAACGACTACAAGAGTGTTTATAAAAGGCTTAAATCAAATTTTTTGTTTAAATGGGGTTTTTTTGTAAAAATTTAGCACCATAAAAACAAAAATATTTTATATAAATGCAGCTAAATAAGGTTTGCCTTGGCTATGAAAGGCATGTACCTTTGCATTGCGCTTTGCGCCTATGCTCCAAGGACCCTTTGCGCCTTTGTGCGCCTTGTGCCTTTTAAAACTAAAAGACGCTAACACAGGGAGCTAGAAGGTTTCACTTTGATCATCTAAGATGAGTTCACTTGAAATGCAGGCACTTAATTGACACAATCTAAATATTACCTAGTGAAAGAAATAACATATTATGGCTCTTCACTTAAAAGAGGTAAAGAGAGAGAGAAAATGACATGGTTGGRAGGAGTTAGGAAAGATATGAAACAAATGGTTTTTCACGAGAATGAGGTCTTAGCTCATAGGGGATGCTGGTGGAATATCTTTGTTGATGATTACATGGAGTAGTCAGTTTTAGTTTATGTAGCCGACCCTACTTTTCGAATAAATAATTTTATTTGATTGGTGATAGATTGAGTCTTCACTCTTCACTTCGAACTTTCTTTTCTTATGCTCTTCTTAATTAGTTTGTGCAACTTTGAATACTTTGTTATGTGTACATGTGGCTAAGACTAAGATGGTCAAGGATGCAGTTTATGGGTGATTTGGCAAAAAAAAAATTTCTCAAATTCCATGCTCTCCTCATCACCATCATCTTTCCCTTTCTTTTTACATTTTTGGAAGTTCAAGGCTTTATTAAGTTTCTGTAAAGAGTGTTTGGGAGTAAGAAACGTGTTTGATGCTTACCCCTTTCACTTCATATTCATTTTATTTTATTGGTTTTGTGCCCAACTGCTGACCTGCATAATTTAATGTCCTTACATGGCTATTGTATACCCATAAGATTCAATTGAAAATGAATCCTGACCCGTTGCCTTAGTTTTCCACCAGCGTGTAACAGTATTTTTTGGCAAGAAGCTTGATGATTGTATGGAATATATTGATGGAAAAGTTGGCGAAAATAGCACAAACTATTGGTTTGGTGCGTAAAACAATACCAACTAAACGAGTTGCAGTGCACAACACGAATTTTACGGCATGGGTGCATAAATCAACATTAATAATAATTTTGGCCTAAAATTTGCGCACCAACGCCACAACGTTTGTGTTGTTTAGCCATCCAAAATCACAGTTTATGTTGATTCATACACCCATGCCATATAGTTGGTGTTAACCCAGAAAGCTAATCAATGCAAGCTAGAATCCCAATTTGAGAAGGGAAAACTCTCCACACAGCAAAGCTCACTTAATTCATCTAAGCATAATTCTATTACACTACTATTATCTTATTAAATAAGCAAATCTAGTCCCTAACAAACCTGATAGCTCAACAAAACAAACTCCCGGAGATAAAAGAATTCCAAATGCATGATATCTGGTAAAGGATATAATTTTACTTATGTACTCTTAATCCCCTTTCCTTTCTTCCTTGCATAGGTGATGAGTACTGGGAGCTTAAAAGGGCCACCTTGCCCTCAAGATTAAAAGAGATGTCAGTGTAATCCTCCTAGGTAGCTTCACAGTCAGATAATCCACAGTTCCACACCACTTAAGGAGGACTTCCACAAGACCTTCCCCCCCTTCCCTGGAACATTTTGAAATTCCAGAACAGAATGTGGTTCCACATCCAACCCTGAACATTAAACTCTAARCCTTGAACCCTGACCTGAATAAATGAGCCTTAAGACCATCAAATATTGCATCTCTCCTTTAATTGATCCTCAAGTGTAGAAATTGCAGTGCTACCTGTCGYAGTGATGTAAGGTTGGAGGGGCCCTGCCATATAATGCTTTGAATGGGGTACAATCAATTGAGCTGTGATGGGAAGTATTACAGCAATACCTTACCCAAGGAATCCATCCTGCCAATCCTTGGGTTTTCCATTGATGAAACACCTCAAGTAAGTTTCTACCCCCTAGTTGCCCATGTCATTTGAATATCCGGTTGAGGATGATAAGCCGTACTATGGTTCAGGGCTGCCCCCTGAACCATAAACAACTCTCGTCCAAAGAGACTCATGAAAACCCTGTCTTGGTCTTGCACAATTCTTATTATCTCCTCGATAAACTTCCTTACMACTCCATGAGCTGTGAATGGATGTTTTTAAGAGCAAAAATATCTGCAAATTAGGACAGCTGATACATCACTACCAGAATAGTATCAAAACAAAAGATTTTGSTAATTTCTCAACAAAATCCATTTAAGTATCTTCTCATACCTGAGTAGGAAATGACAAGGGTTGAGTATGCCCCCTGGATGCAAGTGATAATGTTTTTGTTGCTGACAAACTGTGCAAGTAGCAACATACTTGGCTATTGCTCTCCTAATGCCTAACCAAACTCCCAAACCATCCTCTAATATGTTTTGGATTCCCCCGATTGACCTCCCCTAGGAGAGTGATGATACTCCTTCAGCAACTTGTGCACAATCTAAGAGTTGCTTGGTAATACAATTCTCCCCTTGTACATAAACAAATCCTGTTCGAAGGAATTCCCCTTAGGAATGGGTTTCTCTTGTTGCAAAGCTGCTGTAACATGTAGATAGAAGTCCTATTGTAATTTACTTTTCAACCCAGATAAGGTAAAGCCCACTAGCCRTATCCAAGGCGCCAAACTCCATAGCAGGATCAGCTTTCGGAGATTGTGCATTGGCTACTTTATTTGCGGCCCCTGGCTTGTAATGAATCTTGAATTCAAAACCTATGAGGCAGCTTACTTGCCCACCTTTGATACTCAGAACCGATTTCCTTTTGAGCCATCAAATACCTCAAACTTTGTTGGTCAGCTTGAATAATAAACCTCCTTCCGAGCAAGTACTGCCGTTACCTTAACATCACAAATACAATGCCCATAAGCTCCTCATACACCCATTTAAGCCAAACTCGCTGCCTCGACTCGAGGTCTTATTGTAATAAGCTATGGGGTGAACTTGCTGTAAGAGAATTGCTCCAACCCTATAACAACACACATTGGTAAGGGGTGCCGCGATGCTTGTGTATTCTTTCACAAATTTCCTATAGTAGCTGGTGAGGCCTAGGAACCCCCGTAACACAGTAAGTACTTTATGTTTCTGGGCTTAGGCCAAGCCGTAAKGGCTTGTATTTTGGCCGGGTGTACGGCTATCCCCTTGGCTGATATGAAACATGTCTAAAACTACCTATATGTTGTAGGGCATGATGTGCGAGATGCAGAGAGGAAGAGGAGGGGTTTAGATGCTCTAATTATAATCCAGTGATAATTCAAGCATATATTTCAGATCAGTGGTATTTGCATTTGATGTCTCTATGTTACTTGGACTCAGGTTCTTTTATCAGAAACAATTATATGTTCAAATTTCCGACTTTACTATTATATGATCACAACTCGTGTCTTAGATGGGTATTTATCTAGCGTTTGACTTGACTGTACGAAAAAGTTTATGTTATTAGGCCCAAAATGAGGCAACAAAGTGACCATGTCTATTGACGCTTGAGCATTTGACACATTTCTGTGCTGTTTCTGCAATTTTACATCATGTAACAGTGACTCACTAAGGGTTATGACTTATGAGTGTTTTATTTTTTTGATTTATTTATTTTTGTTTCAGGTGGTTATGACAAACGGCTAAGGGAAAATGTTGAGTACTTGGAGGAACTCAAACTCCTAGCACAAAGGGAGGGAGTTGCTGACCGAGTCAATTTCATCACATCTTGCTCCACTAACGAAAGAAACACACTTCTTTCCCAAWGTTTATGTGTGCTCTATACTCCACAGGTAAGTAATTCTTTATTCTTACCAATAATACTAGATRTTTGTTATTTGTTCATTCTAATGAGTTGTGTATTTCCATAGCATGAGCACTTTGGCATTGTACCTTTGGAGGCAATGGCAGCCTATAAACCTGTCATTGGGTGTAACAGCGGTGGACCAACAGAGACTATTAAGCACGAAATCACAGGATTTCTTTGTGACCCTACTCCGCTAGAGTTTTCTCTGGCTATGGGTAAATTCATTCAAGATCCTAATTTGGCAGAAAAAATGGGCGAGGAAGCCCGTCAGCATGTCATGGAGTCATTTTCCACAAAGGTTTTTGGTCTGCATTTGAATCGATACATTATTGGCGTTGCCAGAGTGAAACATGATTGATAATATTCAAGCATTGGCTTGTTGTGGCGCATACCTTAGGCGTGGCCAAAAAATGCCAATAGTCATTTTATACACTGATCTTAACCTGTCAAGTTTTGTAACTTCATTAACGGTGAAAACCCAAGAGTTGTCAAAATTGACTCAACATGAGAACTACTTGACTGGAACTGAAGTGACTAGAAGCAGATCTGACTTATTGACACACTATTGCTGTATGTTTATAACATGCTAGACAAGACTTGACCTGATCATAACCCAAACAATCGATTTGGCAGCTGAGTATTTAGACGTAGGGATTTTAGGAACATGCCAATTATTATTATACCTGTGTAAGCGGCGTAATCAAATCATCACAACCGTCTGAGGTCTGACCATTGCTAGGTTTTCTATTGCAACTGCCTTTCTTGACGTTGCAATCATTGACTACGGAAAAGGTCAAACCATTTGTCAAATGTTAAGGGCTTCAAAGTTCAAACCCCTTAGGTTGCGTTTGGTGGAATTTAAATTCAGAATTTCAAATTCTTGAATTTAATTYCAAGTTCATTGTTTGGGAATCAAAGATTTTAAATTCAGAATTTGAAATTCTAATAGTTGGGAGTGCAAATAATTTTATAATGGAATTCAAATYCATGTTTCAAATCAAAGCAAAATGCTTGTATGAATGCTTAACAAAGAGMATAATTTTACATAATAAAATAGCAATTTCACGTACAACTTAATTCAGCTATATATTATGTAGAAAAACAACAACAAAATCAGAATAATGTAGCTAATACTTCTTCTATGCAACAGAATTTGAAAAAGATAATTTTAATAATGCAATTTGATTATTAACTCACTAAGTAAACTTTAAAAAAAAATAAAAAAAAAACTAAGTAAACTTTTTACCTTATTCAAAGATTCTGAAATAATAAAATTGACAGAAAGGAATTTATTCCCCCCAAATATCAGTGAAAACCATAAATTTTGGGGTAAATGTGAAAATTAGGGTTTTGTTAGAAAATTTGGGGAAGAAGAGAGGAATTTTAAGTGGAATGAAATATTGGTATAGAAGGAGAAATGGCGGCGATGAACAGTTACGATGGAGAGATAAACAAGGCGGCGACCAAAGAGAGYCAAGAGAGCGACATAGGTGTCACTCAAGACGACGTCGATCGATGGGTACCAATGGAGGAGAGAAAAATGGTAACCGTGAGCATGGAGTGACAAACGAAGACGAAAAGTGGTGGCGATGGAAGAGAGAAAAACAAGGCAAACAAGCAGCAACACCAATGATAGAGAGAGAAGAATTATTATCGTGAAATTGTTAACAAAAATTATAAGAGAGAGAAAGGGACTGTAGGGTGGATTTCAAATGAYAAGGTTTATSATGAGATTTTAAATTCTGAAAAAATGACCTATTCTTCAAATAAGTTKGTATTGGGCCAAATCCAAATATAATGTTTGGATTACCCAAACAACTTATTTAACCCAAATCCTGCATTTCAAATGAAATGCTCAACTCCAAACAAAGTATTAGGGGTTTGTCTACATGTTGCGACATTCTTATACAAATTCTGTAGCYAATAAACTTTTTCCTCAACAATAGTTCAAATTGTAATAAGAATTCATGGGCATAGTGCTCCCTCTCTTCTTGAGAGTGCAACAAACTAAAGTTCTTGACTTGAACAAGCATCATAGCTCTATATCCTAGCATAATCAATATTACTCAACTATGAAATACCCCTTTAATTTGCTTTTGAAGTCGGGCTCGCAATAAAAGGAAAAGACTTCCATGCATTTTGTTCACTATTTCCCTAAGAGAGGAGTACATTGATTCCTCTAAACATGAGTAGTCCCCAACATTCGCATGCACATGCTCACTCGTTATACACAATACGTACGTGTGGAATGCTCATGAAAAGGTTCCCTGTGCTTCGAACAACATGCTTGAGTAGCCTTGATTGAGTCAAAGTCTTTGTTTACCACTACAAATGCACTACAAATGCACATCATCTCAAAATCTCAAAAAACTTTGATCACTAAATCTCCTAGTAACACAAGGGTCTGTCTCTAGCCTCAACGCAACTCATGAGACCTATCAAATCACAAGCAAGCACTTCAAAGAACCCATTTGCATCATAGCATGGGGGTTACCATTGCATCAATCATCATTACTTGATATCATGCAACACTTTTTATCATACAACTAAGACGACTTTATCTTACATGTATTTTAGAAAAATACACTATCATGTCTTTTCTTTCTTGACATGTTTTTTCATAAAAATCATTACATTATACAAAAGTCATTACATTAGAGTTAATGTGCATACAAAAATTCAGTTAAGTTAATTTGTGAGTCCATAGTCAAAGTCAAAACAGAAAATCACAAAAATCAGTCTACTTTATATCACATAAGATGTATTAAAGTCAAGTAAGCCAACTTAAAAGTCAAATTCCAGAGAATCCATCAATCCTATCATGCAAAGCTAAGGCCACTTTGAGTGAAAATATTTTAGGTAGACAAATGGGATTTGAACCCAAATCAAGCTACATTCAAACATTTAGGACAAGGCAACAAGTCAAGGCAACTACTAAGTGTAGGGCTCGATCTGCCTACAAATAAGTATTGGTTTCTAGAGCAAAATCTCAAGCATCATATCCTAGGGGTTGCTCGCTCCTACACATCAAGAACTCCACAAAAGCCTAGCGCAAAACAAAAATCCCGCATCACTTCACAAACAAAGCAATCTTATGAAGGCATTAATTCAAAGGGAAAAGCACCACAATAGACAAACACACAAGACAAAACATCAAAACACAACAAAATTTCCCAAACAAAAACACAAAACAAAATGAGTCCATGCTCTCTCACGAAGGAAAAATGGAGTCCATGCTCTCTCACCAAAGGCGAAATCGAGTCCTTGCTCTCTCACGAAGGCCAAATGGAGACCATGCTCTGATGCCTCTCTCACAAAGACGAAATAGAGTATATGTTCTCTCACGTAGCCAAAATGGAGTTCGTGCTCTATCACAATAGCAACATGGAGTTCTGTGATCTCTCACAACGACAACATGGAGTTTCTAGCTCTCTCACGACAACTACCCTCACGATAGTAACATGGACTTTCGTGCTTTCTCACAATGCCTACATGGAGTTTTGTGCTCTCTCACAAAGGTTACATGGAATTTTGTGCTTTCACACGACATCAATAACAAAGTTTTGTGCTCCTCTTAACGATAGGAAAGACAAAGTTAAGTTCTCTCTTTCTAAAAATAAAGATCGTGTCCTCTCATGCCTAAGGTAAAGTCGAGTTTGTGTTCACTCGCAAAGGCACATCATAGAAGATCGTGAAAGCTACAACAAGCACGAGCATCACCATACATGCACTACTACACAATCTCCATTGAAACTATTTTCAAGCTTCCAACAACTTAGCACAGCAATCCAATACAAGCAACGGTTAGACAATCATCCAGTTGTTAAAGCTTGATGATCAACAGCAAATTGATAGCAGAACAAACAATAGTGAAGTATGAAAATGTTTGATGTATAACAGAATGTGGAGAAAGGATGAATGTTATTGCAATGAAAGAGTTGTATGAGAGGAGTATAACATTGAGAGAAATCATTGTATCATTGCAAAAACGTACTTTATGAAATGAGCATTAAGCCCTTAAATATACAAGGCAAGAGTTGATCAACTTGTAAGTCAGTTAATCAACAAACTCATGAGCTGGCAAAGTAGTTACACAACAGAAAGCTTAAACTGAAAAATATCTAACTAACTAACTTATAACAACTAGCCTTGTAGTATACTTAACACCCCCCCCCCCCCTCAATCTTGGCAGGAGTACATGCCAAGATTGGACAACAACTCCTTGAACTGTTGAGAGGGTAAGATTTTAGTAAGCACATCAGCAAGTTGAGATGAAGTAGGCAAGTAGGTTAGCTGGATCAAACCCTCCAATACCTTCTCCCTTGTAAAGTGGCAATCTATAGCAATGTGCTTAGTCCTATCATGAAAGACAGGATTCCTTGCAATATAAATTGCAGACTGATTATCACAATGAAGTGTAACAGGCTGCAAATTATGGACCCCTAGATCTGCCAATAACCTGACCATCCAAGTGACTTCAGAAGCTGCATTTGCCATTGCTTATATTCAGCCTCAGAGGAAGACCTAGAGACCGATTGCTTGCTTCTTGATTTCCATGAAACAGGTGAGTTGCCATTTAGGACACATATCTGAAACTGACCTCCTTGAATCTTGACAAGATCCCCAATCAGAATCTGAAAAAGCCTGAAGAACCAAATTGGATGATCCCTTCATCAAAATCCTTGCCCTGTAGTATGAGCAACATAGCACAGAGTGTGATAGAGTGCCTGAAGATGTGAGTCTCTTGGTGTCTGCATGAATTGACTCAAATGTTGCACAGTATAGGCTATATCTGGCCTTGTATTTGTGAGGAAATTCAATTCCCAACCATGCTTCTGTAGTAACTTGCATCCTCAAGTAAAATTCCTTCAGTAGCATTGAGCTTCAAATGTTGAGGAAGTGGTGTGACAGCTGCTTTAAATGAATCTAAACCACTGGCTGCAAGTAGTTCCTTAGTATATTTTCTTTGAGATAACACAACCCTATCTGGAACATAAGAAACTTCCAGCCCAAGAAATAATTCAACTTTCCAAGGTCTTTGATGCTTAAAATGTCATTCAAATGTTGCTTGAGGTTGGATATAACTCCATATCATTTCCTGTCACAATAATATCATCTACATCACTGCCACCACTGTAAAAAGAACTTCCTTTTGATTGAGTGAATAAAGATAGTCATTCTTTGACTGTTTGAATCCTGCAGTAATGCTCATTCTGAAGCTTGGAAAAACCATTGCCTTGAGGCTTGTTTCAAGCCATATATAGATTTGTGAAGTCTGCAAACTTTGTTAGTAGGATTAGGTACACCCTCTGGCATTCTCATATACACTCTTCATTGAGGTCTCCATGAAGAAAGGCATTATTTATATCCAACTGGAATAAATCCCATCCTCTCATGGCTGCAACTACAATAACACTTCTAATTGTGGACATTTTTAACTACTGGAGAGAAAGTTTCATCATAATCCAACCCCTGAGTTTGTGTGTAACCCTTTGCAACTAATATGGCCTTAAACTTTCAATAGAACCATCTGATTTGCATTTTGATCTTGTAGACCCATTTACTTCCAACTACCTTCTTTCCAGCAGGTAAATCAACCTCAGTCCAAGTCCCATTTGCCTTGAGAGCAAGGATTTCTTTGTTCATAGCATCAACCATCTGTCATCCTTTATAGCCTGTTTATAAGACACAGGCTCAACTATATCTGACACTGTTAATATGTTAGATTGTCTAATAGCAGGTAAGCCTCAAATTTTTACTAGATTGCACCAGTTGTTTGGTAATTGTTGGTTTGAAAGCTGTATGACAAATGTAATCCTTGAGATAAGAAGGAGGCTGGGCATTTCTTGTAGAATGTCTTTGGGTAAGACAACAGGAGGATCATTATGTTGTGTTTGTATGTCTGTGTCACTTTGGGTGACAAGAATTTTCCTGAGAAGAAGATAGAGAGGTAGTTGTAACGAAGGATCATTAGAATGTGAAGTGGCAAGAGTTGTACAGGAAAAGGATCAGGAAAAGGGTCAATAAAAAAATTTTCTTGTGTATCTGATGGCAGGAAAATATGGAAAGGTCTTGAATTAGCAGAGGTTTGGGTTTGACTGTAATGGAAGGAAAATGTTCTCTCATGGAAAATAACATCCCTGCTAACATAGGTTTTCTTGTTTTCTAGGCTTAGAACCTTGTTTCCTTTTGGCTGCTGAAGACCCTAAGAAAACACAGGCTTCTTCTGCCCTTGAATCAAATTTTGATCTATGTACCTTGGGAAGTAGACACAAAACAAAGGCATCCAAAGGTTTGATATGATCATATGTAGGTGTAGTTTTGAAAAGCAATTCATAAAGGAGTTTTTGATGCAGAACTGATAGAGGCATTCTATTTATCAAGTAAGTAGCACAAAGAAGAGAATCACCCAATATAAAGTTGGTAAATTGGCTTGAAAAAACAAGGCCTGGCTGTTTCTAGCAAATGCTTGTGCTTCCTTTCAACCAACACCATTCTGTTGTGGGGTGTCAGGGCAGCTAGTTTGATGTGAAATGCCTTTTCTTATAATACAAATCTTTTATAGGTCCTTCACAAAGTTCTTTTGCATTGTCAGTTCTAATAACATGGACAGAAGCAGAAAATTGATTCTCAATATAAGCAAGAAATTGCTAAGGATATGAACACAATCTGATTTGAATTTAACAAATGAACCCAGGTAAATCTGGTGAAATCATCCACTATAGTAATGAAAAAAGTACAACTTTAGTAGTTACTGCTTTAGGGTCCCAAACATCTACATGAAGAAGTTGAAAAGCCCTTGTACTCTTTATTTCCACTAATAGGGAAAGGCTGTCTAGTTTGTCTTGCTTTAGGACAGATTTGACATATGCTATCATACAAAGAAAATTCTTCTGAAATTCAGGAAAAATAAAAGAAAGTTTAGAAAAGGGAATATGCCCTAATCTAAGATGCCAGAGTTTGGCTTAGATCAAATTGGACTTGAAAGTTGTGGATGCTGCATTAGCTGAGATGGTGATTGAATTGAAGAAGTATGGTCTTTGGAATTGCTTGCATTAGCATAATGAGTGTCAGATCTCGACTAACCAAGAATATCCTCTTGGATAGGTTGGGTCCCTGTAAGAAACACTGGTGTTATTAAAAATGGCTTCACACTGCATATCTAGACAAATCTTATTAACAGATATCAAATTAAAATGAAATTCAGGGACATATAGAACATCATGCATGTAATAGTATCAGTCAATTTAACCTTCCCAACATGTGTCACTTGACCTTCTTTCACTGGGATAGTAATAGAAACTATCTTGTTCAGACATTGTCTCATAAGAAGCAATAATTGCAATAGTCAAGCAAAAATGTCTGTTGCACCACTATCCACTATCCAACTATATCATAATGTGAATACAGGCAACCTTACCAGCAAGGAAAGCAGAATGAGACTGTACTGCATCAACTGATTTGCTTAAGATGCCTGAACCAGGTCTATCAATGAGACTCAAGATCTTAGAATATTGATCCTTAGTGAAACTTGCATGCACATTTCTTCCTCCCTTTGTCCAGAACTCATTGTTTCAGCATTATCACCTTGAACACAATTGGCAGACCTTTTCTGTGGATTATTGAACTTATGATCTTTTGGATAACCATGCAAATTTCCAGCACTTATCAATTGTATGCCCTGAATAATGACAAATGGTCACAATAGATGTATTATTCTTCTTGAAGCCTCCTCTACCTTGAGTAAAACCTCCTCTATTATTGTATTGACCTCCCCTTCCTTGAGTGAAGACACCCCTGTTCTCATCAGTTCTCTTCCTATCAGCAACAAAAGCCATAGGCTCTGCACTACCTTTCAAATGACTGATTTGGTTATGGTGCTCTTCTTGCAGCACTATCTTGTAAGCTTGTGAAATTGGTGGTAAAGGATGCATCATTATGATGTTACTCCTTGTCTGCCTATATTCCTCCTTCARCTTCATAAGAAACTGCATCAACCTTTGATCTTGCAAAATCTTCAAAAACTTGGCAGTAAGATTACAAATACATCTACCACATTCACAAGATGGCATAGGATAGACATCATCAAGTTCATCCCACAGAACTTTAATTTTGGCAAAGAATTCTGCCACATTATCATTATCTTGCTGTATTTGAGCTATTAATTCTTGAATTGAATATAACTGGGTGTTAGAGGTTTGACCATACCTCTCTTCGAGGTCTTTCCACATATCATGAGCAATTTTGAAATAGAACACACTTCTAGCAATYACAGTACCCAAGGACTTCAGAATCCAACCCCTAACCATCTCATTGCATCTAGTCCATGCAGTGTAGGAAGCATCATCAACATCAGGTTTGGGTAAAGACCCATCTACAAAACTCATTTTATTCTTGGTGGTGAGACCACTGATCATAGAAGGTTCCTTGACTGTGCCTTTCCTAAATGTTTGAATTAGCGATTTGGGTTCAAATCCCATTTTCTACCTAAAAAATATTTTCACTCAAATGGCCTTAGCTTTGCATGATAGGATTATGGGATTCTCTGAATTTGACTTTAAGTTGCCTACAATTGACTATCAATACATCTAGTGTGATATTAATGTAGACTTGCATTTTTTATTTTCTGTTTTGACTTTGATTGGACTCACAATGTAACTTAACTCGAATTTTGTATCAATAACCTAATGAATGACTTTTGTAGAATGTAATGATGTATGAAAAAACATGTCATAAAGAAAGACATGATAGTGTAATTTTTCTAAAATACATGTAGATAAGTCGTCTTGTCTATATAAAAAGTGTTGCATGCATATCAAGTAATGCATGATGATGCAATGTAACCCCCCATGCATGAGCAAATGGGTTCTTTAAGTGCTTGCTTTATTTGATAGTCTCATCAGTTGCCGTTGTAGGCTAGAGACAACCCTTTTGTTACTAGGGATTAGTGATCAAAGTTTTTTGAATTTTGAGATATGTGCCATTAGTGCATTTAGTGGTTAACAAAACGACTCAATCAAGCCCTACTCAAGCCATGTGTTCAAAGCACAGGGAACCTTTTCATGAGCATCCACACGTACGGTTGATTATAACGATGAGCATGTGATCGAATGCTTGGGACTACTCATGTTAGAGAATCATGTTACTCCTCTCTTAGGGAAAATAGGAACAAATGCTGAAGTCTTTTCCTTTTATTGCACCCGACTCAAAAGCAAATTAAGGGTATGTATGTTGAGTAATAGTTGATATGCTAGGATATAGAGCTATGATGCTTGTCAATCAAAACTTAGTTTTGCACTCTCAGAAGATAGTGAGCCACTATGCCCATGAATGCTTATACAATTTGAACTATTGTTGAGCGAAAAAGTTTATTGGCTCCCTACAGAATTTGTATAAGAATGTCGCAACATGTAACAAACCCCTAATACTTTGTTGGAGTTGAGCATTTCATTGAAATGCAGGATTTGGAGTTAATAATTGTTGGTATCCAAACATTATATTTGATTTGGTCCATACCAACTTATTTGAAATAGTCATTTTTTCAGAATTAAAATCTCATGATAAACCTTGTCATTGGAATCCACCCTACAGTCCCTTCTCTCTCTATATAATTTTTTTAACAATTTCACGATAATAATCTTCTCTCCCTATTCATGGTGTTCCGCTTGTGCTTGTTTCTCTCTTCCATCGCCACCACTTTTCGTCTTCGTTGTCACTCCATGCTCACGGCTTACCATTTTTCTCTCCTCCATTGTACCACGATCGACGTCGTCATGGAGTGAACCTATGTCCTCTTTACTCTTGTCGCCGCCTTGTTTATCTCTCCATCCGTAACTGTTCATCGCCCCATTATCCTTCTATACCAATATTTCATTCCACTTAAAAATTCCTCTCGTCTTCCCCAAATTTCTAACAAACCCTAAATTTTCACATTTACCCCAAAATTATGCGTTTTCACTGATATTGGGGAATAAATCCTTTCTGTAATTATTATTCAGAATCTTTGGAATAAGGTAAAAAGTTTACTAGTTTTTTTTTTTAAGTCTTACTAGTGAGTTAATAATCAAATGCATTATAAAATTATTTTTTCAAATTCTGTTGCATAGAAGAATATTAGCTACATTATTCTATTTTGTTGTTGTTTTATCTACATCAATATATACTGAATTAAGTTTCTACGTTGAAATTCTATTTTTATTATGTAAAATTTGCTCTTTGTTAGCATTCATACAAGCCATTTTGCGTTGATTTGAAACATGATTTGAATTCCATTATAAAATTATTTGCCACTCCCAACTATTTAGAATTTCAAATTCTGAATAAAATCTTTGATTCCAAACAATGAACTTGAAATTAAATTCACAGAATTTGAAATTTCTGAATTTAAATTCCACCAACGCAACCTAAGGGTTTGAACTTGAAGCCCGTAACATTGACAAATGGTTTGCCTTTTCCGCAGTCAATGATTCCACGTCAAGAAAGGCAGTTCCCAATAGAAAACCTAGCAATGTCAGACCTCAGACGGTGATGCATTTGATTACGCTACACAGCTATAATAATAATTGGCATTTCCTAAAATCCCTACGTCTAAATACCAGCTGCCAACGATTTTGGTTATTGCATCAGGTCAAGTCTGTCTAAGCGTTATAAACATACACAATAGTGTGTCAAAAGTCAGATCTGCTTCTAGTCACATTCAGTTCCAGTCAAGTAGTTCTCATGGAGCAATTTTACAACTCATTGCGTTTTCACCGTTAATGAAGTGACAAAACTTGACAGGTTAAGATATGTATAAAAGACTATTTGCCACGCCTAAGCGTATGCGCCACAACAAGCCAATGCTTGAAATTAATCAATCATGTTTCACTCTGCAACAGCCACATAATGTATCAATTCAATGCAGACCAAAACCTTTGTGGAAATGACTCCCATGACATGTGACGGGCTTCCTCCCCATTTTTGTGCCAAATTAGGATCTTGAATGAATTTACCCCATAGCCAGAGAAAATCTAGCGGGTAGGGTCACAAAGAAATCCTGTGATTTCGGCTTAATACTCTCTTTGGTCCACCGCTGTTACACCCAAGACGGTTATAGCTGCCCCCCATTGCCTCCAAACGGGGAGATTACAATGCCCAAAGTGCTCATCTATGGTAATACACAACTATCTAGAATGAACAAATAACAAATCTATATTATTTAAGAATAAAGAATTACTTACCTGTGGAGTATAGAGCACACATAAACATTGGCGGGAAAAAAAGGACAGTTTGTTGTTTCTTTTCGTTAAATGGACAAGATGTGATGAAATACTCGTTCAGCAACTCCCCCCTTTGCTAGGAGTTTGAGTTCCTCCAAGTACTTCAACATTTATCCCTTAGCCGTTTGTCATAACCACCTGAAACAAAAATAAATAAATCAAAAAAAATAAAACACCTCATAAGTCATAACCCTTAGTGATCACTGTTTACATGATGTAAATGCCAGAACAGCACAGAAATGTGTCAAATGCTCAAGCGCAATAGACATGTCACTTTGTGCCTCATTTGGGCCTAATAACATAAACTTTTTCGTACACAAGTCAAACGCTAGATAAATACCCATCTAAGACACGAGTGTGATCAGTATAATAGTAAAGTCGGCAAATTGAACATATAATTGTTTCTGATAAAGAACCTGAGTCCAAGGAACTAGAACATCAAATCAAATACCTTTATCTAAATATCATGCCTTGAATTATCACTGGATTATAATTAGAGCATCTTAAAACCCCCTCTTCCTCTCTGCATCTCGCAATCAGCCCTACAAACATATAGTAGTTTTGAGACATGTTTCATATACCAAGGTTAGCCGTACACCCGCCAAAATACAACCTTACGGCTGGGCCTAAGCCAAAACATAAAGTACTTACTGTGTACGGGGTCCTAGCCTCACCAGCTACTATAGGAAGTTGTGAAGAAATACACAAGCATCGCGGCACCCTTAACCAATGTGTGTTGTTATAGGCTTGGAGCAATTCTCTTACAGCAAGTTCACCCCATAGCTATATTACAATAAGACTCAGTCGAGCAGCGAGTTTGCCCCTTAAAGTTGTATGAGGACGTATGCATTGTATTTGTGTTTAAAGGTAACGGCAGTACTGCTCGAAGAGTTTATTATTCAAGCTGACCAACAAAAGTTTGAGCTATTTTATGGCTCAAAAGAAACGGTTCTATATCAAAGCGTGCAAGTAAGCTTGCCCTCATTAGGTTTTGAATTTCAAATTCATTACAAGCCAGGCCGCATAAAAGCCAATGCACAATCCCGAAAGCTGATCCTGCCTATGAGTTTCGCCTTGGATACGGCTAGCTGGCTTTACCTTATCTCGTTGAAAAGCTAAATTACAATAGACCTCTATCTACATGTTACACAGCTTTTGCAACAAGAGAAACCATTCAAGGAATTCCTTCGAACAGGATTTGTTTATGTACAAGGGGAGAATTGTATTACCAAGCAACTCTTAGATTGTGCACAATTGCTGAAGGAAGTAGCATCCACTCTCTAGGGAGTCAATCGCGGAATCCAAAAAACATATTAGAGGGATGGTTTTGGGAGTTTGTTAGCCCATTAGAGAGCAATAGCAAGTATGTTGCTACTTGCACAGTTTGTCAGCCAACAAAAACTATTATCACTTGCATCCAGGGGCATACTCAACCTTGTCATTTCCTACTCAGGTATGAGAGATACTTAATGGATTTTGGTGAGAAATTACCAATCTTTGTTTTGATTACTATTCTGTAGTATGCATCAGCTCCTCCTAATTTGCAGATAATTTTTGCCTCTTAAAACATCCATTCCCAGCTCATGAAGTTTAGGAAGTATTATCGAGGAATAATAAGAATGTCCAAGACCAAGACAGATTTTCAGAGTCTCTTGGACAGATTTGTTTATGGTTCAGGGGCAGCCCCCATGACCATAGACGCTTATCATCCTCACCGATATTCAAATGACATGGGATAGGGGTAGAAACTACTTGAGTTTTCATCAATGGAAAAACCCAAGCGATTTGCAGGATGGTTCCTTGCGTAAGGTATTGCTTATACTCCCATCACAGCCCTCAATTGATTGTACCCCATTCAAAGCATTATATGGCATGGCCCCTCCAACCTACATCACTCGGACAGTAGACACTGCAATTTCTACACTTGAGGACAAATTAAAGAGAGATGCAATATTTGATGTCTTAAGCTCTTTATTCCTGGCAGGTTCAAGTTTAGAGTTTTAATGTTCAGGGTTGATGTGGAACCACATTCGTTCTGGAATTCAAAATGTTCCAGAAGGGAAGGTTTGGGAAGTCTCCTTAATGTGTGGAACTGTGCGATTATCTGACTGTAAGCTACCTAGAGGTTACACTACATCTCTTTATCTTGAGGGCAAGTGGCCCTTAAGCTCCCCAGTACTCATCACCTAGCCAAGAAGAAAGGAAAGGGGATTAAGAACATAAGCTAAAATTATATCCTTACCAGGATTCATGCATTTGGAATTCTTTTATCTCCGGAGTTTGTTTTTGAGCTAGCAAGTTTTAGGACTAATTTGCTTATTAATAAATAATATAGTGTAATAGAATTATGCTTAGATGAATTAAGTGAGCTTCTGTGTCGAGGTTTCCTTCCCTCCAAATTTGATTCTAGCTTGCATGATTACTTTCTGGGTTAACACCAACGTTATGGCATGGCGTGTATGAATCAACATAACTGTGATTTGGCATGCTAAACAACACAAACGTTGTGGCTTGTGCCGCAAATTTAGGCCAAAATTATTATTAATGATTGAATTTATGCACCATGCCGTAAAAAAATCGTGTTGTGCACTGCAACTCGTTTAGTTGTATTTTTACGCCACCAAACCAATATTCTGCGATTTTCGCCAAACTTTTCCATCAATATATTCCATACATCATCAAAGCTTCTTGCCCAAAAATACTGTTACACGCTGTGGAAAGACTAAGGCAACGGTTCAGGATTATTTTCAATTAATTTAGTATACAATAGCCATGTAAGCACATTAAATTATGCAGTCAGCAGTTGCCACAAAACCAATAAAATAAAATGAAATGAAGTGAAGTTAAGCATCAAACACGTTTCTTACTCCCAAACACTCCTTACAAAACTTAATAAAGCCTTGAACTATCCAAAAGTAAAAAAGAAAGGGAAGATGATGTGATGAGGTAGAGCAGGAATTTGAGAAATTTTTTTTGCCAAATCACCCATAAACTGCCATCCTTGACCATCTTAGTCTTAGCCACATGATACACAAACAAATATTCAAAGTTGCACAAACTAATTAAGAAGAGCCATAAGAAAAGAAAGTTCGAATGAAAGTGGAAACTCAATCTATACCAATCAATAAAATATTTATTGAACAGTAGGTCGGCTACATAAATAAAAACTGACTACTCCATTAATCATCAACAAAGATATTCACAGCATCCCCTATGAGCTAGACCTCATCTCGTAAAAACATTTTTTCATATCTTTCCTAACTCTCCCAACCATGTCATTTTCTCTCTCTCTTTACCTCTTTAAGTGAAAAGAGCCATAAAAGTTATTCTTTCACTAGTAATATTTAGATTTGTGTCAATAAGTGCCTGCATTTCAAGTGAACTCATCTTAGAGATCAAAGTGAACTTCTAGCTCCCTGTGTTACGTCTTTAGTTTTAAAGGCACAAGCCGCACAAGGCGCAAAGGTCCTTGGAGCCCATAGGCGCAAGCCCGCACAAGCGTACATGCCTTTCATAGCCAAGGCAAAACCTTATTTAGCTGCATTTATATAAAATTATTTTTGTTTTTATGGTGCTAAATTTTTACAAAAACCCCATTTAACAAAAAATTTGATTTAAGCCTTTTATAAACACTCTTGTAGTCGTTATATTTGGTAATAAATTAAGCTATGGTCAACAAAATACTTCATTACATTTCAATTAATGTAGCGAAAGGCTATTACAAGAATTACATATACAGGGAGATTCAAGTCTTAATAATGTAATATGAACATAATTATTGCTTTATATTCATAATCACAACTAAGCTACTGCCAAAAGCACAAAGGGCCAGCCTCACTAAAGGTCACTAAGGCTCAGCGCCTCTGTACCTTTGTGGTGGCGCCGCGACTTGCCTAAACAACCCACACTCTCGAGCCTCGATGCCTTAGCCTACCTTTTAGAACTGAGGCGTCATCTTAAGGCAACTTTCACTAGAATGACTCGACTTTGAAGAGGGTGTTAAAAAAAAGGCTCGAATATAAAATATTGCGGAATTGAGTGAAGAAACTTTTCGCTTTTCCCTTTTCTGCCCCTTCCCCCTTTCTCTCCATTCCAGTTCAAATTAAAGTACTCAAATTGTCAATACTCTACCACAGATCAAACAGGGAAGGAGCTAAAAACCATTGAACACCACAAATCTTCGACCTACCAATTAGCTTATCTCTTTCAAAGAGAGTTTTAGATGTTACAGAAGTTAATGCATTGTTATGTCAATAATGTGAAAAAAATGACTAACATAGCCAACAAAGGAGAACTAACAAATAGGTATTTTGCATAAACTAGTGACACCAGAATATTGATGCGACCAGAATTTACAATATGCCTAAGAATTGCTGCAAATATCTCTACCCCACATTTGTTACAATACGAGTTGTGGCAAAGATCACTGAGCTTTAACTAGCTAACAAAGTGAGAGAGGAGAGATATCATGACATACCACAATATCAGTTTACATCTTTTCCAACAACTCCGTGACAGGAGAAGCCTGCAAATGCTGAACGCCAGAATCCATATTTTGCTTCGCTCAAACGTTGATGGACAGAAAAATCGAACCTATTTCAGTAAGAGTGACAAAATAGTTACAAGTTAGATCAGGAACTAAGTTATAGACAATGGCGACTAACAAAGACCATAAATGTGTTTTAAAATGAACGCCTACAACTGACAATACCAAGCCAGCTGCAAGCATGTTCGTTACTTAGAATGCATGACGTGAGAAAACTGGTGACATAACGCGATAGAAAACTGAAGGCCGAACTCCAGCATCATGTAGATGCTTAAAGTTCAGCAAAAGTGGATGCAGTAAACTTCCTGTTTACAAGAAAAGAGCTGCCATTCCTGTAAAACATGAGAGAAGATGAAGATTGTA
>SNQN01001158.1:62680-77898 GCA_008642245.1 Bassia scoparia | reverse complement strand
TACTAAGGTGTAGGGCTCGATCTTGCCCTACAAATAAGTATTGGTTTCTAGAGCAAAATCTCAAGCATCATATCCTAGGGGTTGGCTCGCTCCTACACATCAAGAACCTCCACAAAAAGCCTAGCGCAAAACAAAAATCCCGCATCACTTCACAAACAAAGCAATCTTATGAAGGCATTAATTCAAAGGGAAAAGCACCASAAAATAGACAAACACACAAGACAAAACATCAAAACACAACAAAATTTCCCAAACAAAAACACAAAAACAAAATGGAGTCCATGCTCTCTCACGAAGGAAAAATGGAGYCCATGCTCTCTCACAAAGGCGAAATCGAGTCCTTGCTCTCTCACGAAGGCCAAATGGAGACCATGCTCTGATGCTCTCTCACAAAGACGAAATAGAGTATATGTTCTCTCACGTAGCCAAAATGGAGTTCGTGCTCTATCACAATAGCAACATGGAGTTCTGTGATCTCTCACAACGACAACATGGAGTTTCTAGCTCTCTCACGACAACTACCCTCACGATAGTAACATGGACTTTCGTGCTTTCTCACAATGCCTACATGGAGTTTTGTGCTCTCTCACAAAGGTTACATGGAATTTTGTGCTTTCACACGACATCAATACAAAGTTTTGTGCTCTCTTACGATAGGAAAGACAAAGTTAAGTTCTCTCTTTCWAAAAATAAAGATCGTGCTCTCTCATGACTAAGGTAAAGTCGAGTTTGTGTTCACTCGCAAAGGCACATCATAGAAGATCGTGAAAGCTACAACAAGCACGAGCATCACCATACATGCACTACTACACAATCTCCATTGAAACTATTTTCAAGCTTCAACAACTTAGCACAAGMAATCCAATACAAGCAAACAGTTAGACAATCATCCAGTTGTTAAAGCTTGATGATCAACAGCAAATTGATAGCAGAACAAACAATAGTGAAGTATGAAAATGTTTGATGTATAACAGAATGTAAGAGAAAGGATGAATGTTATTGCAATGAAAGAGATTGTATGAGAGGAGTAATAACATTGAGAGGAAATCATTGTATCATGGCAAATACACGGTACTTTAATGAAAGAGTAGCCCTAAATATACAGGCAAGAGTTGATCAACTTGTAAGTCAGTTAATCAACAAACGTCATTCCGAGCTGGCAAAGTAGTTTACAACAGAAGCTTAAAAATGAAATTAATTAACTAACTAATAAACTTATAACAATCAGCCTTGTATATACTTAACACCCCCCCCCCCCATTTGGCAGGAGTCTACAATGCCAAGATTGGAACAACACCTTGCACTGTTGAGCAGGCGTAAATTTCGTAAGCAGATCAGCAAGTTGAGATGATAGGCAGGTAGGTTAGCTGGAGTAAACCTCAATACCTCTCCCTTTGTAAGTGGCATCTAATAGCAATGTCATCTAGTCCGATCATGCAAAGAAGATTCATTGCAATATAATATTGAGACTGATTATTCACAATGAAGGTAAAAGGCTGCAAATTCATGGACCCTAGAATGCTGCCAAGAACCTGACCTCACAAGTGACTCTCAGAAGCTGCATTGCCATTGCCCCTTATATTCCCAGCCCTCACGAGGAAGACCTAGAGACCGACTGCTTCTTCTTTTTGATTTCCATGACAGGTTGAGTTGCCAAGTTTTAAGGACATGATCTGAAACTGACCTCTCTTGAATCTTGACAAGATCCCCCAATCACGAATCTGAAAAAGCCTGAAGACACAAATTGGATGATCCCTTCATCAAAAGCTTGCCTGTAGTACTGAGCAACCATAGCACACGAGGTGATAGAGTGCATGAAATGTGCAGTCTTTGGCTGTCTGCATGATCTGACGCAAAATTTTGCACAGTACATAGGCTAACTGGCTTGTATTTGTGAGAAATTTCATCTCCCAACCAATGCTTCTGTAGTAACTTGCATCCTCAACGTAAAACCTTCAGTAGCAAATGAGCTCAAATGTTGATTGAAGGTGGTGTGGACAGCTGCTCTTTAAATGAATCTAGCAACCACTGGTCGCAGTAGCTTCCTGTAGTATATTCTTCTCTGAGATACACCGAACCTATTCGGAACATTAAAAACTTCCAGCCCAAGAAATATTCAACTTTCCAAGGTCTTGATGCTTAAAGTCATTCAACCATGTTGCTTGAGGTTGGATATCAACTCCCATATCATTCCTGTCGACAAGAAATATAATCTACAATACAACTGCCACCACACTGTAAAAACTTCCTTTTGATTGAGTGAATAAGAATAGTCATTCTCTTGACTGTTTGAATCCCTTGAGTAAAGCTCATTCGAAGCTTGGATAAGCCATGCTGAGGCTTGTTTCAAGCCAATATGATTTGTGAAGTCTGCAAACTTTGTTATGGATTAAGGTAACCCTCTGGCATTCTCATCATACACCTACTTCAATTGAGGTCTCCATGAAGAAAGGCACTTAGTATATCCACAATGGAATAAATCCCCTCTCATCGGCTGCAACTACAATAACACTCTCTAATGTGGACATCTTTCAACTACTTGGAGAAGAAAGTTAATCATAATACAACCGCTGATTTGTGTGTAACCTTTTGCATAATTGGCCTTAAACCTTCAATAGAACCATCTGATTTCATGTGCATCTGTAGCCTACCATTTATTCAACTACTTCTTTCCAGCAGGATCAACCCAGTCAAGTGCCATTTGCCTTGAGAGCAGGATTTCTTTGTTCAGAATACAAATCGGTCACCCTTTAAGCCTGTTTATAAGACAACAAGGCCACTATATCTGACCATCTGTTAATATGAGATTTGTCTAATAGAGGTAAAGATCAAAATTTTTACTAGAAGTGCACCATTGGTTGGAATTTTGTTGAAAAGCTGTATGAAAAGTAATCTCGAGATACCAGAAGGAGGCTGGGCATCTCTGTAGAATGTCTTGAGGTACTAGACAAACAGAGGACCATTATGTTGCTGTTTGTAGTCTGTGTCACTTGGGTGACAGAATTTTCTGGAAGAAGATAGAGAGGAGTGTAACAGAAGGATATTAGAATCGTGAAGTGGCAGAGAGTAGTACACGTGAAAAGGATCAGGAAAGTCATAAAAAAAATTTCTTGTGTAACCTGATGCAGGAAAAATGGAAAGGTCCTTGAATTACAGAGGTTTGGGTTGACTGTAAATGAAAGGAAAATGTCGCTCATCGGAATAACCCCTGTAACCATACGGTTGCTTGTGTTCTGAGGCTTTAGAGACATTGTTATCCTTTTGGCTAGCTTGAGAACCAAGAACACACAGGCTTCTCTGCCCTTGGAATCAAATTTTGATCTATGTACCTGGAAGTAGCCCAAACAAAGGCATCCAAACGGTTGGATATGATCATATGTAGGGTGTAGTTTTGAAAAAAGCAATTTCATAAGGGATTTTAATGATGCAGAACGACTAGAGGCATTCTATTTAATCACAGTACAGTACACAAGAAGGAATCACCCCATAAAGGTGGTAAATTGGGCTGAAAAAACAAGGCCCGGGTGTTATACTAGCAATTTGTGCTTCCTTCTCAACAACACATTCTGTTGTGGGTGTCAGGGCACTAGTTTGATGTGAATGCCTTTCTTATTAAAAAAATCTTTTATAGTCCTACAAAGTTTCTTTGCATTGTCAGTTCTAATAACCACTGGACACGAAGCAAAAAGTTGATTCTCAATATAAGAAGAAATTGCTAAGCCGATATGAACATCAATCTGATTTGAATTTAACAAATGAACCCAGGTAATTCTGGTGAAATATCCACTATACGTATGAAAAGAACTTAGTTAAGTTCTGCTATAGGGTCCCAACATCTCACATGAAGAAGTGAAAAGCCCTTGTACTCTTATTTCCACTAATAGGGAAAGGCTGTCTAGTTTGTCCTTCGCTTTCAGGACAGATTTGCACTATGCTATCAATTACAGAAGAAAATTCTTCTTGAAATCGAAAAATGAAAAGAAAGTTTAGAAACGGGAATATGCCCTAACTAGATGCAGATTTGCTGGATCAATTGAACTTGAAATTGTGGATGCTGCATTACTGAGATGGTTGATTGAATTGAAGAAGTAGGTCTTTGGAATTGCTTGCATTAGCATAAAGGTCCGATCTCAGACTACAAGAAACTATCCTCTTGGATAGGTGGGTCTGTAGACATACAGTGGTTGTTATGAAAAATGGCTTCACACTGCAATAGACAAATCTTATTAACAGAATCAAATTAAATGAAACTTCAGGGACATTAGAAACTGCATGCATCGTAATAGTATCACAATTAACTTCCCCAACATGTGTCACTATTGACTCCTTTTCATCATGGAATAGTAATGAACTATCTTGTTCAGACATTGTCTCATAAAGAAGCAAAATAATTGAGTCAATAGCAAATGATCTGTTGGCACCACCACCTACTCAACATCCAACTATTCAGATACATTGTCCGAATACACGGCAAACTTACCTAGCAAGGAATAGCAAATGAGACGTACTGCAAAATGATTTCTTAAGACTCGCTGACCAGGTCTATCAATGAGACAAGATCTAGAATATTGATCATTAGTGAAACTTGCATGACACATCTTCTACCTCCTTTGTGCCAGAACTCATTGTTCACGCATTAGTAACTTGAACAACAATGGCAGACTTTCCGTGGATGATTGAACTTATGATCTTCTGCGTACCATGTCAATTCAAGCACTTACTCCCACGCTTGTAGCCCTGAATAATGAACAATGGTCACAATAGATGTATTATTCTCTGAAGCCTCTCAACTTGAGTAAAACTCCTATTATTGTACCTCTGACTCCCTTCTGATGAAGACACCATGTTCCATCAAAGTGTCTCTCTAGCAGCAAAAAACCATAGGCCTCTGCACGACTTAAATGACATGATTTGGTTATGGTGCTCATCTTTGCAGCACTATCCTGTAAGCTTGGGCAATTGGTGGTAGATGCAATCATTATGATGTTTACTCCTGTCTGCCATTGACTTCCAACTTCATAAGAAAACGCATCAAACCTTTGATCCTGCAAATTTTCAAAACTGGCGAGTATACAAATACATCTACCAAATTCCACAAGCATGGCGGACAAGAATCATCAAGTTCATCCCAAGAACTTCAATTTCGGGCAAAGATTAGCCTGCACATTACAATTTATCGCTGCTGTAATCTTGAGCTTTGATTCTTGATTGAATATAATGGTTGTTAGAGGTTTGACCAACCTCTCTTCGAGGTCTTTCCACATATATAGAGCAATTTCGAAATAGAAACACTCGTAGCAATTACAGTGACCAAGGACGTATCAGAATCCACCCAACGACTCATTGCCAGATCTAGTCATGCAGTGAAGGAAGCATCATTGCATCAGGCTTGGGTAAGACTCCATCTAAAAATATTTAAGTCTTGGTGGTGAGACCGACTGATCATAGAGACTTCAGGGTATAAAACCAGTACCCTCAAAACCTCAGAAAACAAAAAGATGAGCAATAGTACTGAAGGATGTATGAATAGACGTGACACTAATGGATCAGCAGTAAGATCCATAGAATCGGTATTTTATTCTTGTGGGCTTTGTTCAGTCTATGGTATTTGTGATAAAGGAAGAAGCAAAGACGACGAAACAAGGAAAACAAGGCAAAAGGAAAAGCAAAGGGCCACAGGGACTAAGCAGGGAAAAAGCAGCAGAAGCAAGGAATCACAATACTAGAACAAATCATCAAACACTTATGAAAACCAGATCTTATGCAAAAATGAACAAGGAGAATCAGAATAACAACTTTAGAAACAAACTAACTTTGCAGTAAAGAAAATCAGAAAAGAACTTACCCCAGAAACAACAGAAAGCAAGCTACAACAAAAACACTAACATGTAAATATTATCCAATAAGCAAGAACTACTGATGATCATCATGAGTTATTTGATCGAACTCCAAGCTCTAGATACCATGTAAAAGCTGAGATCAACAGCAAATTGAATAGGCAGAACGAACAAGAGTGAAGTAATAAAATGTTCTGATGTTACAGACATGTAAGCCAGAAAGGATGAATGTGATGCATGAAGAATGAGAGCGGACGTAATACAATGAGCAGAATTCATTTGTAACATGCATAAAACGTACGTTATGAAATGGAGCATTAAAGCCCTTAAATATACAAGGCAGATGTTGATCAAACTGTAAAGTCAGTTAATCAACAAACTCATGAGCGGCAAGGTAGTTTACAACAGAAAGCTTAAAACTGAAATAAACTAACTACTAACTTATAACATCTAGCCTTGTAATATACTTAAAACCCAGTATGTGCAAGCAAGCAACGCACACGGTGTGGGTAACTTACCACATATTGTTTCATGTTGCACGGTAATCGCTGAGAGTCTCATATTAATCAACTCAACAAATGGGGGCACTATGCAAATACTACATTCGTCTTATAGCCCATGACGACCATATGGCCAAGTCTCTTTCGATCCAACACCTTAAAAGTCCGAACAAAAGAAACCTTCGATGCTTTAGGGATCAATACCAACTGAATGATAGCCGAGAGTCTCGTTTCTGAGCTTGTAGGGCCCAAAATATTTGCCGTTAAAGTCTTAATAATTTCTCCTATTTTGTTTTAAAAATTCTGTAAATTTTATTTAACTTTTCACAATTTTAGGCTTCTTTAAGTATTTCTTTAAAACTTTTTCATATTCTTAATGAATAAGCGCACGAATTTTTAACAATATTTTATAAATTTAAATTTTCAACAAAAACTTAAAATATTATTTCAGCCAAAGACATAGGCACAAGAAAAGAAAGCATTTGAAACATCCGAAAACGATTTCATTGGTACATAACCTTGTATGGGAATCGACACAGTATTCAAACATCCTACACGCAATACAATTGGCATCAATAAAATCACGACGAAGAAAGCAAAGAAGATACTAACAATAAAAAATAAGATCGAAGTTAAAAAGGAAAGTGGGGAGACATAATGCCTCAGTTGGGCGCCATATTCTCACCATCGCACGATTACTACGAATATATAAAATAAAAGCAAATTATTTGAAGGATTAGCGAATGGTACCTCCCCCAAAGGGGTTAGGTATCTGGTTTCACCGTCGATTTACGAAGATGTGACTACCAAAAGTCGTCGGCGATTCTTATTAAGAGTCCTTTGAACACTGTTTTTCTTACTATCATGGGTTGTTTTGCTTATTTACTTTCGAAAATTCATTATTCGGTTGAACTTGGATTGAAAAGATTGCTTCAAAGAGTTTGAATGAAAACTTAAGGGTTCTGATAATTCTTAGTTGAAAGATGAACAGGGGCCAGCCCAGGATTAAAATAATGGGTATGCGTTTAAACTCGAAGTTCAATCTAAGTATTACCAAACAAAATAAGAGCAAGTAGATAATCAAGAAACCAGCAGGTTGTTAAGATAAATACGGAAAATTGGTAAATAAGGCAAAAATAACAACATGGGTGCGTTCTAATAGATAACCTAAAGTAGATAAATTAAGAACTTGCAACTTCTTGCTTATTGGAACGAGGGACGAGCTTCATTTTTCTTATGTGGCTTCAACTCAACTCAAAGTCTGAAAGACGACTCGGTCTTAAGGAGTAATATAAAAAAAAAAATGAACAAATGGCGACAATAATATCAAACTTTAAACTCATCTAACGGGAAATCTATCAAGTCTAATATTACAGAGATAATCAACTTATAGTTAAAGTGTGAGATATTTAATCAAACTTGCTGAAAAATTGAACTATGAAAACTCAAAATATAACTCAAAAGTAAAAGTGAAAGTAAAAAAAAATCAAAAATACAAAATAAAGTACTTCTGGTCTCAAAACTGTCTTTGAATTTGGAGTAAGTAAAAAAGAGAGAGAATTTTTAAACTTAAAAAGAAAAACGCCCCATCTTAATACATTAAACATCTATGCGATATCAGATTCGGCGTTGTTCAGTCACTTTTTCTACTGATCCATTCTGCTGCCTTTCTCTCTGCTAAACAAACAATGGTAAAATCAACCTATTGTGTTTTTTATTGAAGCTGATTCTCAACATGGTTACCATAAAGCTAAGCATGCTATAATAGCTCAGCAGTGAATGAAAATGTGTTTTAATTTGAATGAAGATCAAAGGTAATGGTATATTAGTTTTGTGAGAAACTTAAAATTTTGAACTTGCACTAAAATGAGTTTAATATTGGAAAGCAGAACAAGTTTGAATATGAAATTGAATCATTAAGGGTGATTGATTAAAATGAATTGATGAATGGGATTCATGTTTGAGTGAAGTTCCTCTCATAAAACAAAGCCTTTTTTTAAGTATTATAGCGATGGTTGGTGATTGTGTGTGTGTGTGTGGGGGGGGAGTTGCGCATGAATGGCTCCTAGTTGTTTGGTTTAGGTCAGAAGTTTGTATGTTGTCGATTGGGCCTGTAAATACCGCCGTTGTAATATCATATGAGCAACGCTCTCATATAGAGGCAACTTGGGTATGGTTGTCATGATGAACAAGTCAAACAGAAAATTGATTTTTATTTGCTCTATATAGCCACACCTTAGGCCTAGATTTGGCGTATCCATAGGTATTTGCAAGCTTTTATAAGATTGTGGCTTAATTTGAGTTGATGATTTTGAACTTGTTTCAAATAGAATTAGGCTTTAAATGTTTCAAGGTGTTTTGACTGGAGATTGAGAATGATCGTACAATTTAGGAGAGTGCTGAAATGACTAATCTGTCATAGGTGATTGGGAGACACAATGGTTCTACAATCGCCATCACGAAAGCAGACGGGCTTTTGCATGGCTTGCACCACTTAGTGGTGATCTTCAAATGTTATAATTTTAACTCACACGTGAAATGTTCAAATGCATAAACCATTATAGAACGGTGAAACGCACGGGAGGACTATTAAATTGAAATGTTGTTAGTGTCATATAATTAGCATCATCACTTTTATTGGGTGTAGATGGTTGGTATCTTCTTGAAACATTTATTTTTGTAGTTAAAAATTGYTATATGTAGTCTCGATTAGAAAAATAATAAGTTGATTAATCAATAAAATGTACTTCCACCATTTTTTTAATGAATTCTAACAGTAGGAATCATGTATTGTAATGTGAGTAAATCTAACAGTGAAAAATATATTGGAGAGAAGTGTGTGAAAAGGTGACAAATAAGAAAAAGTGAGTAGATCGAATAACTAAACAAAAAAAATGCGTGGTTAAAAAATATAAATAGATTGAAGAGAGAATTTACCGAAATAAAATAAAATACAATTTACAAAACATTAAAAATCGGCACAACAAGAAAATTGTGAAAAAATGATAAATAGAAGGAACACAAGAAGTACTCAATCTGTTCCATATTGTTTTGTACAATATCCTTTATTATATTTTTGGATATGCTTTTACTATTTTTTAATAGAGTGGAACTACTACTTTCTCTTACTATCCCTTACTTTCCTCCATTTATACATTTTTTTCAATTTATTTTTGATTTTTGACCCAACTTCTATTATAATAGATTATTCCTAATTTTGTGTTCAAATAGTAATTGCACAAAATTAATATGAAACGGAGAGAGTGCTTATTTAAATAAGGTCATTAATTAACTACTCGTATTTGACAACCCCTAACTAAGCCTATATTTTTTTTTTTTAATTTTCATTCTGGAATGTAATGACCAACAGAACGGCTCAGTGTGTCACATTGCAAAATACAAAGTTAACTAATTAGTAAGAGTAGTAACATGAAGCAGATGCCCGAACAGGTGGAGATTTCGAATCTAACCCCTTGTATATTTTTGTATTCAGTATTCCTACTTTATTACATGTGAAAGCGAGGGTCACAAATGTACAATCCAGAAGAGGTTGTTTTTTAGCTGGGAAAAGGTGGTTGTATAATTGAAGGAAACCTACAAGGCTACAACTACATTTAGTCCCTAAGAATCTAAGTAGCATAATTAGCGATGTCAAATCGGGTTGTCAGTTACAATTTGGGTAACCAAACGGTTGAGTTTATTACAGTCAGGCTTCAACGAGTTGTTTTGGTCGAACAGTTCAATTAAATTCAGTTCGAGCCAATTTCGGTGATGGACCAAATAGTTAACTGTTTTTCGGTAAAGTTCAATTCGGTTTTCATGATATTAGCGGTTCCAGAAGAAATCAGTTCGGTCTTAAAGCGATTTGAGTTGTTTGAGTAAACTCCCCGAACAATTTGTGTTCGGGTTGTTCGAGTTTGTGCTTGGATCGTTCATATCTGTATTCCGAGATATTCGGGTGAATTACTATATATTAGGGATCTTCTTGCTTAAATAGTTTTGTAGTTATGTATTACAACTTATTCTCGTAAAAATTAGAAGTATATAGTAAACTCTTTATCTAAGATATGTTTTTAATATTGAAGATACAGTTGTTGGGTGTTTTTAGGGTTAATGTTGTTTTACAACTACTCCTTCGTTCGAATTACTCGCTACATCTTCTATTTAAAAATGTTACAATTTACTTGCTACACTTCCTTTATTTTAATGTAAATCATTCTCTCTATCTATCTATCTCCTCCCACATGGGTCGTCCCTTTATTATTTCTCTCTACCTTTTCTTAACTACAAAATTATTGTGCCTAGAAGTCCGTTATTTTGGAATGTAATAAATGAAGGAAGTACATATTAAGATGAAATAAAATTGTAATTGCAAGTGATTCAAAATTAGATAATATGGTTGAAATAACTTGGTTGATTTTCAGTTCGGATTAGATTGTGTAACGAGTTCATAGCAATTTAGTTTCAATTTTTAATGGGTCGATAACAATTCGTTCAGGTTTTGTTCATAATATTAGCGTTTTAGTTACAGGTCGGCTTTTTTCAAGCTAGTTTTGATTCAATTTCAATTCGGTTCAGGTTGTATTTTTTAGGTTAAAAATAGTTCAGGTCACTTTCAGGTTGCGGGTCACTTTCAATTTAGGTTATTTCAGTTCAGGTTGAAAAACAGTTTAGTTAACCCAGCGGTGTTGCAACCCAACTGACACCCTAAGCATAATGTACCTAATCACAACATAGTTAATAAATAATATAATAATAATAATAATAATAATAAATATAAATATAATATAATATATATATAATGATGATGATGATAGATGATTATGATAATAATAATAATAATAATATGATAATAATATAATAATAATAATAATAATAATAATAATAACAGAAGAGGTTTAAGCCCATGAACACCCACATGTGAGTGTATGTGTTGTCCACATTGAATTAAGGGAGTGTTGTAGTCATAAATTCCACATCGAGATATCGAGAGTTGAGACCACATTATAGGTTAAGGGCTACTCCCTTCATTGCTATATGTTTTGAGGTGGAAAGCTCATCAGTCTTGTGAAGTGGATTACACTCCTCGTGGCAGGCGTGGTCAGGCCGTTTGATAGAGAGAGAGAGAGAGAGAGAGGAGGGGTTCCACGGCGGTGATGGTTTGGCGATGTATTAGTGGCGGTTCGACGGTATTTCAGGCGGCGACTGTTTTAGGTGTGTACGGGTGCGGTTTAGGGAGTTTTTCGATGGTTATCATCATCATCATCATCATCATCATCAATCATCATCATTATTGTTATTATTATTATTATTATTATTATATTATTATTATTATTATTATTATTATTATTATTATTAATATATATTTATATTTTTTTATTACTTAATTTATTATTATTATTATTATTATTATTATTATTATTATTATTATTATTATTATTATTATTATTATTATTATTATTATTATTATTATTATACCAAAACGTGGTAAGCGTTACAAGCAACAAAAAACTCACCAACCCTAATGTATAGTCGCTTATTCACTCACCCCTCTGCTTTACTTCTTTCTTTTCCCATTCACTCTCTCCCTTCATCCTCATTTTGTCTCTCCTCACTCCATCCCCTCATCCTCATTTTCTCTCTCCTCACTCTGACTTCTATCAGTTACCCATTTAATCACCACCGTCGAATCGCCTCTCACCTCATCACYGTTGAACCGCTCACTGTCACACTTCTTCATTGCCACATTGCCGCACTACGTCATCACCACTGCTCGGCCGCATCCCCCCTCCCCGACGCCGCTTTTGATGAGTGTGTTTTGTATACTATTTTTACCATGTCCCCAATGCATTTACACAACATTTTCTCGCTTGATTTAATCAATTTTCTATTGGTTTCTCTCTTGATTCAATTAACCGTCGAAGAAGACTTGAGTACGACGCCTTGGGGATGAGGAACAAGCAAGCATTCGAGCGCCTCTTTACTCAAGGCTTAATCACTCTAGCGGGCCCAACTCCTGWCCCACCTATTTGTAAAAGTTYCGAAAAATGGGACAAAAGCATGTACTGCCTGTACCATAATGGCCATGGCCACTCTATTGAAGAGTGCATCTCTTTATTAGATCTTTTACAAGACACAATTGAAGAGGAATGCCTTCCTATCCTTCCTGAGGGTAAGAAGCCAAGCACATGAAGCAAAGCAATTCAATCACTTATATCTTCCACGTTTCGCAAAAACATTGAAGGTAATATAAGCAAGAGTTAATAAGCTTAGGTTAAGTCGGAGAGTCTATGTTAGTTAGCAATAAGTCGTGTCAATATCATTAACCTTTAAATAAAATTTTTTATTTAATTTCTATTTTTCCTCAAACTCTTCATGTTTTTTGACTTCTATGACGAAATACTAATCAACAACTAACATCACACACACACACACACACACACACACACACATACACACACACACACACACACACACACACACACACACACACACACCACACCACACCACACCACACACACAAAACTGGAAAAAAATGAAAAGAAAAATAAATGAATAATTTGGATATGTTTGAGAGACCTTCTTTACTCCAAAAACAATCATACTCCCTTCCTTTCACCTTATTAGATCAAAATCAATAACTATTGCAACCACTTTGACCCTTCTCATGCAAACAAAATATATACAAAGAAGGCTAATTCATTCTCACTCACATAATCCTACCTTCTAAGGTGTCAAAACTACACAAAACTAAAACAGAACTGAAACGCAAAGACAAGCTGTGGTTTAAAAACTTGCAAAAAAAAAATACAAAATAAAGTGCTTACAGTTTGAAAAACGAAAGTCATAAGTGTTTAAATAAAAATTCAAAAGCCAACTTAACATGGCTCACAAAGTCAAAACAAAAGAAAAAGCACCTTCCAACAGTTTCATTTAGACTCACACCCCCCAAAAATAGTCTACATTACAATCTAAAAAGCCCTCTCCAAAAGAACATTGTCTGAGGCTAGCTAGGTTGATACCCCATAAGGTCTCGTTCTAGGCAAAATGGGCCATCACTTTCACATAYGACCTCACAAACTACGAATGGTCTGATTCCACAAGGGTAAGTCGGTAACCTCTTTATGAGGTTTGACAAATTTAATAAAAATAAATAAATAAAGAGATCACTTTTATCATCATGTTGATTAGATTTTTCTAGAATTTCGAAGCACATATCTTTAGTCTAGTTATTTACATAGACTCCAGTTTGAACCAACATCTTTTAGCTAGCCACATCAATCTCATCTTGTTTTTCTAGTCACAAAATTGAGTCCTTTTTATTTTCTAGATCCTTAGATTTTCTTTATACAAACCTTAGGACTCTCTTATTATTCCTAATGCTATCATGTGGTCAAGCTCTTTTTATAAGTCGAACTTGCGCATCAATTAATTGTGGGGCTTTGGTTCAACAATRTCATGTCTAGTGAAACATAAAGCTTACTTCTCAAGATTTTGTGGGCTTGCAACATCAAATAATTCCTCATATAATATTTCTTTCCAAGAAGAGGCAATGGAAACTGACTTAAACTGAATTAAGAATTGAACTGGAAAGAAACTTAAACCATCACGAAAAAATTTTCTTTAATATTACTCATCCTAATTTGTAATAAGCATCAGTCCAATTATAAATTATAGACTAGACTGTACTAAATTAACAGTATACAATTATAATTTACAAAAAGACTACCTAAGTGACATAAACCTTACGTATAATTGACATAGAACTTAATTACTGTAAGATTAAATAGACTTACCTAAAATTGACATAGTCTTACATAGTAAGTTACATAGAAAATATCTAGAGTTACATAATTTAGGACCCGGATTTGTTGCCCCATGAATTTGAACCCACAAATTTTACTTTATTATTTTTTCTTTATTTATTTTCAATTTGTGGTTAAGTTCTTATAGACCGTCCCTTTACCTTAGTTATAAGACAAATGTTTTTCAAACCCAAATCGATAATCAAACTAATAGTATAACTAATATTGTTATTGCTTTTAATCGAAATAATCATTAAGAAACAAATCAAAAATAAATAATCAAAGGGACGTCAAACTACTATGGCTCAAACGAAACTAAATTAAATGAAATAACCCACTAAGTTCAAACGAAATAAAACTGAAATTGAAATAATAAATTATTCAAACTAAATAACGAAACTCAACTAAATATGAAATTAAAAAACTAGACTAAACTGAAATGAATAATTTTAACTAAGCTAAACTGAAACTGTACAATTGAACTGGAAATAACTAAATTGAATTATAACTAAACTGCTAGGTTATACTAACACTGGACTGGATACTAACTGAATCTGACAACTCTATACGTGATCTAAATTTGACAAAATGATACACGACAAACCCACTTAAGGGAGCTAAACCCTAAACTCCATTCAAAGGGTCAACAACTATAATCCCCCAAAGGAATACTATTATTGAACTTAATCAACATAAAACAAAATTAACGAAATAATGTTCGAAAATATCAAAATTCATAAAACTGTATTCTCCTAAAAACTAAAATTTGAACTCGCCTGCTAGATCAGGGGAAAAGAGGAAAGAAAAAGAGAAGGGACGTTGCGATTAAACCTTAAAAAAATATGTATAATCAGATAACAATGTAATATAATAATTCGTATGTTACGAGATTAACATAATCATTGGTTAGGATTGCGCAATATTTCTATATTAGGATTACTAAATACCTCTTATAGAAATTAATTTTGAAATTTTTATTTTGGAAATTATTAAGGAAAAACATCAAACAAATATAATTAAATAAATGAACTTCTAAGCTTGAATCATCCTAAGATCCATCGCTGCAACAAGACTGC
>SNQN01001158.1:47634-60145 GCA_008642245.1 Bassia scoparia | reverse complement strand
ATGTTGGTAAACTTCCCAATTCCCCTTCTCAAACATTCTTTACGCCGACTGTAGTCATACCCCGCACACACGCACATGTCTGATTAATAATGCTATTAATCGACCTTTTTAAGTTTCAGGCTTGCAGATGACACATGATAAATTTACCTTCTTCTTTTGAAGTCAAAGTCGTACAACTGTCCCTATAGTCCATATTCTAATAATCTATCGAGCTCGCAATATGGAATAAAACCACATATTAGATATTATTAAACAGACAAAATCCTTCTTGCCAAATTGCTGTACACGGACTTTGCACACTCCCCTATCTGACTACTCAACTTGAAAAAATGTCATGAATTGGATATATCTTCAAGAAGAATTATAATGGTATTTAAAATGAAGCATGCGAAGGATCAAAAGGATGTGATCGAAACACGCATTTTTCATTTGAGTACCATTGTCCGGGCAATGGGACCAATAAAATTTCTATCGGCGATGATAATGAGAATACTTTGTAACAAACTAGCAGGTGCATCGGTCACATGTTCCATTATTTCAAACTTTTACGGATTCTCTGCTTGTTATTTAGGTATCTCCCTCGTGGTTTTCCGATATGGTTACTGGGATTATGATTAGAAACTAAGTAACCCTTCACCCTTGAGGATACCAGGATCCTTAACATATGTCCCTCAAGCTACCAGGTCCATGCTTTCAACCTTTTTTTTCCAAAAATATTGCATTTAGTTGCCTCCTAATGTGTTCAGTTAGTTCTATATCTTGTTGCAAGACTTCCAGATACTTAAATGGCACCTTTTGCTTTAACCTAAGGTCGATCACCCAGAGAAATCAAAGCAATTTCGTCCCTATAATCTTTAATGTGGATATACAACTTCTACCAAAATCTTTAACCGGCAATAAACAATTTACGCAACTAATCTCTCCCACACAAGGTCTCTATTTCCTGACGGCAATTACAACAACCATTATCTTTCAAGAAGGATTACCATTACCATGAGACAAGGAAATCAGGTAAACCCATCATGGTGATCAAAATACATCTGAAAAGGCCTACGTATCGATAAAGATTTATCGTGATAATGGTTAATCCCTCATTAATGGAGACCTCGACCTTTAAGCCTTCTCGTGGATTCATCAGGCTCCCTCTTCACCTATCCTTCGTTTGTTAGAAAACACACCACCATCGAGCAACTATACTTTCGGAATGCTTGTCAGGCCTATCCAGTGAACAAAAGGTCCTTATTGTCTAATTTTTCTTCGCAGTATATTTGTCTTTTTTGCTGACTTCTATTACCAAGCCCTGTCATCAAAATTCATGGTCTTGAAAAATTCGTCTGCCTACATGGTGGCAAAATTAGTTTGGTAAGTCTCGAGAGTTCAACTCTCTCACATTAATCCAAGGGAGCAAGCTACCATTTTCAGCTCTCCCAAATCCCAGCACTAAGACTTGGTCTCTTAATTTGTAATGCCTGCCATACATACTAGAGCTGAACCAAAGCGCACTTTGCTCATCCTCGTATGCTGAAAAGGTGATCGACAACTTTTGGGATGAAAGCCAATTTATCCTAGCTGTCGCACCACCTCATACAACCCGTTATCTCATGCCACCTATTCTATGGCATAACGCTAACAGTTACTGTATTATATAGAATACAAAAAACAGCCAGATCCTATGAGTGAATGGATCAAAAAAAGTCCCTTTCGGTTACTGTAAGAAGGGGATATCAGTTCAACTAGCTAAGCACAAGAGATACTACGATAAGGGACATGCTCAAGTAAATGCAGCATCTTTCTTTCAAGATCCAGCGTGAGATGCTCCTGCTGAAGTACTCTTGTGGCCGATTTAAGGGTCCAATACTTGCAATGACCCGTGATTGTGATATTCTTTCAAGCCACAAACATACACACGAATATGGAAGGAGTTGTGAAAATCCAATGTTGTTCCTCCAGGAACACACAGTTATGAAATGACTCGACATATTTGGATCACAGGTGGGTTTCAAACAAACCCGCATAATTTTATTAAAATTTTACCTCACATCTTCTTTGTGCCACTGTCCAAGAAATGGGCCGAACACAGGGAAATGGGATCCTGCGAATCCTCCACCCTCCACATTGAGTCTATCAAATCGGCAAGTGCTGGAAAACATGAGTCTAATCAATGTATGAATAGATCCCTACAGGCGTTCATGTAAATCTCATACAGACTATCACTTGAGATTCCTCCCTGCAACCTATGAGTATATTTGAAGGTCACTTACCTCATCGGTCTAAATTCTTCTCTGGCTGATATCATAATCGATTAATGTCTAATGAAGTTCGGGTTCAACCCATCTCTCTACTATCCCTCTGTTGCTATTGCATATGCTTGAAACAAATTTTACATCTTTGCAGGATTTGTCAGGCAGACAATTTGGATCGCCATACAACCTATGGAACTTTACCTGGATCTTCAATAAAATGCATATTTCCAGAAATCCAATACGAACAGCTCAGCACTACTTTTTCTATTATCTTTGTTGTCGGAGATTAAACCAATTGAGTGTGATTTTTGACCGGAATCAAGGAATCCTTGTTAAAACTGCATTCTTCAACTTCGTTTCAATGAAACAAAGCTGACCTTACAAAACTTTGAACCTAATCTCATAAACATAGACTTTCAAGTTCCCCCACAGAGGATGGTAACTAAACTGATGGACCAGGCTTAGGCTCCCCAACACGTGGAGGTTTGCTCGCGTACAACCAATGCTACCCTCTTTTGCCTTGCAGGCTAATTTCTCCACTAACGACATGCTGTTAGAGGGAACCAGAGGCTCCTTGAAAGAATCCATGATGCTGATCGACAAATAATACAAAGATGTGCTGTTCCAGCTCGTTCGAAGAGGAACATAACTTGTCCTCATCGTCAACTCAGTCGGTACAAAATTATCTATGGCTCGCCCTCATATGAATGACGTGTGTTCACGTTGCTATCTGTAACCAGACTGCAGTCTGAATGGTTAGCCAACTTGATCATCAATGAAGACTTTCAAATGTTACCAATTCCATCCAGATTAGTCAAGGTATTATATAGTTGAATATTTTGAGGCTTGCCAACTTTAATTGTTTCTGTATGCTTTGTTTTAGCCTTTCTTTTAGTTTTGTTAGTTTCCCTTCATTTGTCATAAAAAATTACTAATCAGCATAACCTACCAATCGTTACTGATAAGGCATTCATAATGGCACACAAGTAACAAAAATGAAAAACCTTATACAAAGTCTAACCTTAATAAGTAATTAATCGTTAACACGAACAACTATTAACACAACTGTAATGATACTATTATTGAAATAACTATATCAAGGTTATATCGTCAAAAACTATCAAACACTACAATAAAGTCAATAATCTCACACATCACAACACATAGACCAAAACCCCTAGTCTTCTCTCTCTTCTTCTTGTTTCTTTTCCCTAATTTCATAATTTGGGCTACCACCAACCTTGTATTGATGTAAGCCCTTTCTCTCTCTTATTGTTTTTAATTTTAGTTGTCAATAAACATTCATCTTCGATTCCCTGTAAATATTCATTCCATATATGGAGTATAAACCCATTTGTAAGGATTTTTCATTCCATTCCAGGACTATTTCCTCTGTGGATTTTATTCCTATAGCATCAATTTCTTTCTGGTACATATTTATTCCATTATTGATCACAAATTTCCATGTGAGATAGGATTTTTTGTTTTATTTCAGTTTTTTTTCCAATCTAAAATTATTAAATCTATGGATTATCATGAAATGATTCATTGGAAAGGTTAGTACGAGATTGCATAAGTTCTTATTTTATCGGATGCAAGAAATGAATTATGATTTTATCCTCGCGACTACAACAATTCGTCATACCGACGTCTCTCAAAAAAGTTGTGTATGTTAGAGATAATGAGCGAGAGATGCCCCACATTGCAAAATCTATATGACGTTTGTAGTTTGATGAAGAAAATTTTACTTAGTTCAATTGTTTTGTATTTCATATATTTGATTACTTCTGTAGATTCGTATGACTCTTTTATTAATGAATTGATTTCTCTCAAAAAAAGTCAACATATAAATATAATTAGTATTGTAGGCCCTTTGTTTACGCAAATGATGTACAACGAGGGGGGGGATGCTCTTGAGGCCTATAGGTGTTTTGCGGAGTTATATATAATTGAACCTGCTATTTGCATATTTGCTATATGCATTGGTTGTGTGTTTCTGTACTTGAAAACATGAAGTAAGGGAAGGTCATTATTTGCACTCTTTTCGGTGAGCTTGCAAAACTCATTTTTATGTCTTGGCAAAACCACTATGGAAAGGTGAAGAAATCCATAGTTCTGGTCTGAACCAAAGGTCTGGATTTGGGGACAGGGATAAGCGAAGTCATAACAACACGCCCCGCATCTAGCACCCCGACCTCTCTCGTCTTTAGCCAAGCTCATCGTAAAAAAGGACGAACAACAAACAAATTTTCGTATTAACCCTAGCATGCAAATTATTAACGTGGGTGTTTTAACCGATGATAATGCAGACAAAAATACTGATTTTAGTATTGTGATTGCTTTGTAAATATCATCTTATGTTCAAGAGACCTAAAGGGCATTGTGCTTATGATATACTTTTTAGGCATGAAATCCATGTAAGTGGTTGACTGTTTAAGATATATTATTGTGATTTGCAAGCATTCGTACATATAATAAATTTTTGCTTTCTTATATTGATTTAATTAAGCCGAATAATTTTTAATCACTATATGTAATACACAAGTCAGCATATCTAAACAATTCAAGCATTGCCAAAAAGGGGTTATGAAGAAGAGACGCCGACCTCAAATCTACCTTGGAATATAAATGCTTATGCGAACCAAAGACGGAGCTTGTTGACAACCTTAAGGCGCTTAAAACTTAATTGCTGATAACATCATGACGTGTTTGTTTAAATGAGAAGGAGTATACGACAAGGTAACAGTAAGTCGAAAAGTACGAATTATGTGTCGGAAAACCAAACCCGGGGGGTTGCCTTGTGCCTTCTCCAAAAATAAATTAGAGCTCTCTTCTATTTTTGCCAAGGCGCCTAATGACTTCAGTTTGATAGTTGGAGATCAAGGCAAAACATGTTAACCATAATTAGTGAAGTATTTGTGTGAGGATGCTATTTAGGCTTAAACATGTAATAATGATGTCGACTCAATGAATAACTAAAGTTTGTTGCTCCCTTAGGAAGAAAAAACTTATAGTCTCCATTGATCATGAGAAGCCCCCAAAATTTGTCTATGTTCCATAAGATAGTTTCATGGAGACTCTAATGATGATGTGAGCCCCACAATGATTATGATCGCGTTATGTCTTATGGAGATAGTTGCTTGCAAGCATGAAGACTCTAATGACGCCGCGAGACCTAATCTTGTTAGAGTGGCCATTGATGTACTTTGTTGTTGCTGCATATTAGACTTTATTACTCAAGTAAGAGCTTTATTCAGTTGAATATCGATTCAATTGTTTGATCAGCCTTTTCAGTTTTAAGAAATTAATTTCAATTTCAGTTTAGTTGTAGTTCAGTTTCAGTTTGTTTAGTTCAGTTGTAGTTCAGTTTTAGTTAAGTCCTAACATTTGATTTTCAGTTATCGGTTTGAATCAGTTCAGTTTAYTCAGTTCAGTTTCCAGTCAGTTTTMAGTTAACATTTCARTTTCTATAMATTCTAACCAAACTGACAGCTCTAGTCACGTACAAATTAGTTCTTTGGTGAAATTTAATGTTGGATCGAAAAGGAGGATAATTGTTCAAGCACAATCAGATTAAATTAGATGAGTTTTATCTTCAAGGCTACAACAAATCGATATACCCCCTTGTTTTTAAGGTTGTAGAATACAACGATGTTGAAGAGGGCACAAAGAAAGTTCGATTTGTACCGATCGTAGCGCAAAATAGAAGTTTCTATTTGATTTTCTTTTTATGTGTTTGTTTTATTTAATTCTCTTTATAGATGTCGTATGACTTTTAATCAATGAATTAAAATTTATTTCAAAAAAAAAAAAAATAGAACAAAATTTACGAAAGACCAAAAGTCTCTTATAGATGGTAATTTATTTTCAACTCATACTTAATTCTTTTTTGCTGAAAATAGATGAATATAACATAACCTTCGTGGTTCCTTTAACTTATTCCAATAGTTTGTATATAGTAGTCCTTCCGTTTTTTATGAGCTGTTCCGTACCAATTTGGCACAATGTTTTAGAGTTGATTGTTTTAGATAATATAGATAAGTAAGTTAGATAAAGTAGTTGACTAAGATAAAAAGAGTAAATATGTGAGTGACAATTATTGGGAATTAGGGTGAATAGGTTAAGTGGAGTAATAAATTAAAGGTTGAATTTCAAAAGGATTTTTGGTACTTTACCACCTTTTARTTTCAAGTTTTTAAAAAGTCCCACCTTTTAATTTTTTTCTTATAAACTCCCACCTTAAACTTACAATTTGTTCTAATACTCCCACCCTTTAACGGTTCCGTTAAATGTGGGCCCACTCCTCTCTTCTTCCCCCTTCTTCCCTCGACATCACACCCTCTTCTCCATCCTTCTTCCTCCTCTTCCTTCAAAACTCCATTTTTTCTTCTTTCAACATCAAAATTTTCATAATAAAATCGAATACAAATAAAATCAATTAAACCCCAAATACAAATTCATACAATTAAACCCAAAAAACAAAAAGTCTAATACCAATCAAAAAGCCCCAAAATCAAGAAAAAAAGGAAATTTTAATACATACCAATAAAAAAAACCCCCCAAAAAAATCTTTGGTGAAATTGGACTTGGTTGTGGGGTGGTGCTGTGGTGGCAGCCACGCAGAGATGCGACGGGCAGAGGAGAATGAAGGTGGCAGGGTAAACGCAACGCAACCACAATAAATGACGAGCAGCGACAATAAACACAACAACAACAATCGACGAGCATCGGTTTGTCTTTATTCTTCTCTTGTTTGAGCCAAAGAATCCATAATCAAATTAAAGTTCAATTTTCGCCAATTAACATTCAATTGCAATCCCTAATTTTCTACTTACCAGTTTTTGTTTAAAAAGATTTACCACATCAATTTTGAGGTTATTACCGTTAAAACAAGGTGAAATTATAAAGACATTAAAAACTAGTATACGGAGGGGGGGGATTATAATCACTATAGCAGCAGTGGATTAAGCGGCGTTTTCTAGAGTTGGTACTGTATGGTTGTGAGACTTCTCACTATATCCGCAATGAACTAGTTCCCACATTTATTATAGCAATTGTACCTTAACTCGAACTCCTTTAGTATTAGATGCCTTATTTAATGCGTTTACCGACAATAAATAATAAAAAAAATAACAAGTTGAAGCAATTCCTTAAACAAGTGCAAACCGTGCACTCACTACTTCACCACCCAATTCGTTGAACAACAATCCTTAAAAATTAATCTAAAGATTGATTGTTTTAACCAAGAGGAGAGAATTAGTTTGATAAGTGATGGCGGAGTATGGAGGTATTAGTGTGAGCAAAGTCTGCAAAAGTAAATAGGTATCAATCTTGAAATATGCATTATGACCATTTGTGAAGTGATAAGGTCCGCAAGAAAAAAAGATCAGTTGCCCAGTCCATCGCCAGCCCACGCACGCCCAGTACAAGCCAACTATTCCAATCACGCACCCCCACTCTCCAACCTACCAAGCCCAAAAATAACGCACACTTCGTATCCCCTACATTACACCGACTATAACCGTCTTACTACCTTCCTCACCTCTCACAAACTTGACCAATGTAACGACCAACGTTAACCTACGTCCCATCACTAACAAATCCTCCGCAAATGAAACTCAACCAGCCAGAAAGCTACCCAATTTCATAAATTGCAAGAACGGATAGAGTGTCATTTAGCGCGTCCAAATTCATAAATCTAACGCAACGCGGGACAATAGCCTGCACAGTGGTGTATTCATAAAACATTTTACGCCCTAAAGTTCACGAGCTCCCGCCAATATTCTTATGAAATCCTTCCTTTGTCCTTTTCTAATACTCTTGAGATATTTGTCAAATGTTTGCTATGTGCATTCTCTTGGATTGAATGTATACGTTGCTACATAATACGCGAAGCTATACGCCAATCATTCCGGTTCTGGTGGTACACAACATAGTCTATACATAGGAATCCTCGTGAAGAAGCATAAGGAACATATCGATCATGCTTGAAACCATCAGGCACTCTTCGAAGGGCATTGACTCTTTGCCAAGTTGTAAATCCATTTTAAATTAGAACAAGAGGCCCTTTGGAGTTTTCATCTTTGAACTTTGTTTAAGAATCTATCAAATATTATGCTCGTGACTTAAGTCCAATAAGTTCCGTGATTCTTAAGCTCCTATATGATCTTAGTCCCAATATGGACGTTCGATTTGCCTCTCCAGTCTTTCATCGAGATATAACTGTTTGAGCCATGTCTTTGACAGTACCAACTGTGAGTTTGTCATTCGCTCATGAACGTCAGTGTTAGTTCCACAGCAAGAGAGACGAGAAATACACAATAGTTACTCTCCACTGGGTGAATGCTTGTTGTGATACACCAAGATCCTCTCCATTTGCTCTTAATTTAAGAACCAAACGTCTTTTGGAATTGCCATCATCAAACTGAGTTCCAACTCTTGATGCTTGTTAAATCCAGAATGGATTTAAGCGTGGCAATGCCTTCCTGGACTTTTTGCATCTTTCAAAACCCTGAGTTGTGTGCATGCACTACACCCTGTTTAAGAAAGCCCAGCAAAAGAAGCCAATTGTTGAGTACGTCATTTGCGTGCCTATGCTCATAGTCATTGAAAGGGCAGAATACCAAGGTTATTCAATGCGGATGCAGCAGTGGCTACCCGTGGTGTAAAAAGGTTTTATATAAGTCTAACCATGAAGTTGTTGAAACGTGTTTTTTGTACGAACCTTGCTTGAGAAAGTACTAAGCAGTTTGCCATCCTTTCTGTTTTCACTTTGAAAATCCATGTATCCATTATGGTTACGCTTATGTAGGCAAATCAGACCAAGCCCATAACTTGATTTTCAACAGGAAGCTATTTAGATCGCATGGCCGCTAGGAAGCCATCAGCTCGAGTAGTCACTGACTTCTCCAAAGAACACTCATGAAATTTGTAAGGAGTGAGGTGGCTCGCAGTTCTATACATTGTTATTTGTCAGAGTTCTTGCCGTCAAAGAGTGAATACAATATATCTCTGGACTGATTGATTGTCCTATCTAGACGTGAAGTTATGGGAACAACAAAACAAGTTGCTACCGTCTATAGGTTGAGAGATAGACTTCGTATGATTATCTCCACGTGGGCGATAGAGGTAACTGCGTTGAATGCAACGGCCTTCCCGAGGTCATTTACATGCGTGACGCCGTCCCTGACGAGTTGAACCTCATCCATTATGCTGCATGACGATCTCTAGAACCTCCTTCGGAGATTATATAGTCATTGACTCCCATTTTATTTCTAGGAAAGAATTCCTTTTCTAGAAACACCAGTTGGCGAGCAACAAAGCACTTTGTTTTTGCTTTAATTAATAAAGTAAGTATCGCCTTGTATGTTTGGGATAACCCACAAAAAAAACATTGTCTAGATAAGGTGCTATCGTTATAAGAATTAAAGTTTTACATAAGCTCACAACCCCCAAATCCTTAAAATACAATTGGGAACATTTCAGTCACCATCTCCATATGGGTCCTTTTCTAACTGTGCTTTGATTATTGGCTTCTGTTAATTGTGAATTGCAGTGTGATATCCCAATGCAAATCCCGTAATTTGATTTAGGAAGATCAGCAAGAACACATCGATTGATCCGAGTCCCATACCAAAGAAGGTTGCAGATTCCTCCTTTCAAAATCCTCCCCATTAGTGGGCCCCTGGTGGACGTCATGTAAAGTAGGCCGCACAAGTTTGTCAAAATGATCATGTCAAGCCTTGAAAATGCACCACCACATCGAATCGCAATGCTTTAATTGTCTGTCTCAGAGTTGGTTTCCTACGTCATTTGGAATTCGTTATGAACTTTCAAAAGGACCCGACTGTGTGTAAGACTTTTAACTGTAAAGTTGAAATACTTGCATATTTTTTTCAAAAAGAAAGATGTTAAATGCGAGAATGAATTGTTTATATAAAACGAGCTAATTAGGAAATTAACTAATTAATAACTGTTGCGCCTCGGTGCCGTTACCTTAGAAGCGTCTAATTCACCAGCTGCCAGTTAAGAACCGAGCAAGACAACCACAACCATACAAAGAAACGCTGGACGAATATATATCTACGGTGAGGGTAACTAACCTGCTTGCTTACTACAGTCAGCATGAGACACATTAAAATAAATCTCATAAAAAAACCTTCCTTCAAATTAAAGAGATATAGGATTTATTTTCCTTGTTTTTAATATTAAGAACAAATCCAAGGAAATTTAAAATGTACACTACAACCTTTTTTCAAAAAAAGAAGAAAGTCTATAAAAAACTCTTGTCGTTCCCTTTGCTGTCTGTGTTTGAAATAGGAGAAGAAGAAATAGAAATTGAAACTTTAATTAAAAGGAAGGGTTAAGTTAATAAGAATTTGTACTTGTAAAATAGAGATTTACTACTGTTATTTATTTAATATGAGAAAAGGTAATCAAATGTGTGTTGGAAAGTTATCTTTTAAGGGGAATAATCTAGATAGATAGTAAATATTATAAGTAGGGATGGAGGAAATAAGTATATAGACCATATACAAGTTTAGAATAAAACGGACCTCACGTTGAGTTTATGAAAAACGGATTGATAAGATGACACTTACTAGCTGACTCCGTAAAGTGATCATAAATCTGTTGATAAGTCGACTTTAAAACCAATTCAAGTTACGTTTAATCAAATTACATTTCCTATTCGTTGTACTAGTAATAATAATAAATACTCAGAAAATCACTCAGCATGATGAGAGTAAGTAAAATTCTAAATTTGACAGTAATGAAATGAACTAATAAAATTACTAATAGAGTAACCTAAATACTTCCATATATGTGTAACTTAAACAATTTGTTGTGGTTAACTTTATAATCGAAAAGAAACTACCAAGTGTTACGTTACACTTTAATAACTTTGTAAGGTTAAGCTTTAATCACTTTACAGTAAGTTAAGCTATAGAATTAAAAGTACTATAAAATTGTTAAAGTACACAAAAACATGTTGAAGAATTATGTCATAATAATTTCGAATCGTTTTTGTTGCAGTAATGTTAATGAAGTGCCGCCTTAACAGTTAAGACTTTTACAAATATATAGTTCAGTTATCCATGACAAGATATGGATAGAAGTTGGAGGTAAAAAATAGAAAAGATTCTAATAAGACAAACATTTAAGGAATTTTCATTTCAGCGAATTAAAACAGGACATGACAAAAGGGAACGTGAGAAGATAAATGAGTGAAATTCGTTTTAGTGAATACTTTAATTTAATAGTTAAAATCCACTGAATTATAACTATTTAAACATGTACCAAACATTACTCTATTACATAAGTAAATGGAGGAAGTGTCTCCCTTCTATATACGTATTATTATACCCTCGGAAATCAATTAAAAACACTGATAAATATTGCCTTAATAAAATTCATCAAATAATAAATATAGTGTCATGTAATTGATTAAAAATACCATAAAATTACTCAATAATCAACTGCTATCAATCAACACAAAAGGACACCTTGATAACTACATCTTATAAAAAAAATATAATCATACCTACATTGAATAAAGTTTAAATTTTTATTTTATGATAAATCAAAAGATTTTGAAGCATTACAACTTAGCAATTGTGAATACATATAATATATATAGAATGAATAACAATATAAATAATTTTCCGCATGCTATAGATCAGCGGTGCAAAAAAAAATTAGTCTAATCATAACACAGCCATTAATCACGTGCTAGACTAACTATAATAGAATCTAATCTTGTTGTGTTCAATAGCTAAAATTCTCAAAATTATCGAGCAGTATTCATAAGTTATCGCCTCCAGTTTTTATTAGTTATTCACTTCATTTTAGGAAGTTTTTAATAGTTCCAAAACCAATTTAAAATTATAAGTTTTTTTACGCATTTTAAATTACTGCTAACATAATGAATTGCTCCTTTCACATAATTTTTGTCTTTAAGCCACCTTTAGTATAAGATTTAAAAACTTTTGGCCTTTATTTTTATTTTAAACTCCCACCGTTAAACTACAATATTGTTCAGAAACTACCCACCCAATTAACACTTGTGTGACTTTACCGTGTGCTCGTGGCCCTCTTCATCCTCTATATCCTTCTTCATCCTGTAACGGACAATCAATCCTCTCACTCTTCCTTCAACACTCTTGTCTTTGATTTTCTAGTTTAATCTCGAAAATTTCAGGGTAAAAGTCACTTACGTATACTCTTTATTGTCAACCTTAAATTAACGGTTTAATTCGCAATTAAAGTAA
>SNQN01001158.1:35667-47609 GCA_008642245.1 Bassia scoparia | reverse complement strand
CACACGAATGGACAATTGTTCTGTGTCCAGCTCGTCTGAAGGAGGAAGATAACTTGTTCCTCATCGTCAACTCATTCGGTATGCAAAGATTTTATTTGCTCGCCCTCAATGGATGTAGTGTGGTTCACTGCTATCGTGAAGCCAATTGCAGCTGATTGGTTAGCCACTTAGGAGTGCAGAGAGTGAAGACTTTCAACTAGTCACCAATTCCACCAGGATATCAAGGATTATTAGTAGTGATATTTTGGGAGTGGCTGTGCCACGTTTAATTGTTCTTAGTTGCTTTGTTTTTAGTTTTTCTTTTTTAGTTTTGTTTGATTTCCTCTCCTTTTGCATAAAAAAAAATTGAGATAGACTTACTTGATATTTACATAGACGTTAATATAATTCACTACGCTTACTTAACATTTACATAGATTATATATAATTACATAGTGATGGTTGATTGACATGAATGGATAAGAATGGTCTATAAGTTCCGATGGCGGACTAGGATTTCAAATATGGGTATGTACATACAACGGAACAAACATTCGAATCATCGGGTCGGGCATAATTATAACAATTTAAAACAAAATACTAATGTCATAAATATGTTACTTAAAAAAATGTATACATATTACAATCTTAAATAAATAAAATAAATACTTAAAGAACTATTACATACAATTGTTTGTACGAGTTCTCATGTTTTGAATCGTTGAACAATCGATTCCAACTAACTTTATAAACAAATCTTTTTTCTAGATAAGTTACCAAACTATCATTCAACATTGGATCTCCCAAACTATTTCGACTTACTCTTGACAAAGTTCATTCCGGAAATACTCTTTCAACAACTTGCTATTGCAAACCGGAGAAGTAGCACTAATTTCAAGAGAGTAGTATACCGAGGCATGAGTTTGAGGCTTATTTGTCTCAACAAGTTCATAGAAGTTATCAAAGTCATGACATTACTAAATCTTTCGTCAACACGAATATCGACAATGAAGTTCTCAAGTGACCACTCAAAGTAAATCAAATGAGTATTTGGAAAGTCACTTGGATTAAATTGAGCAAGTCGAAGTAATTTTGTCTATGTCTTAATTTAACTACTAATTACTAAATTTAAACATATCTCTTAAAATTTACACAAAATACCAAATAAGCATATATAATACATAACATAATTGAAAACATACTACACTAGTCACTAGCACTAAAAACACAGAAACAAATATTACTAAATAAATTATTCACACAAAACAATAATAGAACGAATAAACAACAAGATTAGCAATAAACAACCAAGATTTCAATTAACAAAAGCACAAATGAATCATTTAGCAATAAACAACAAAGATTTCAATAACAAGACAAAACAACAAAGATCATTTAGCAAAAACAAAAAAAAAAATCCAATAAACAATTAACATGACTTACTGACTTACTGTATCTTTGTGAGTGTGATGTTGTGAGTTGTGACTTTGTGTCTTTGTGAGTTGCAATTGACAGATCTACGGCCACCGACCAGGCGACCATCGCCACCCCAACTGCCCAAGCACGACTGCACGCCTGCACGAAGCACCGACTCGGCAACGGGCGATCATAGCAACACCACAACACGCCAACACCAGCGCACCACGCGTCTAGCGTCCACGACACGGATGACGGACCACCTCACCAGTCACACCGGTCCACACGGGCACCACGTCCATCACTGAGACCGACAACAATTTGAGCGAAGATTGAGGCTTTGAGAGATTTGAATTAAGTGAATATTTATTTATTTTATAGAATAGTAGATCGTGAATTTTTAGACAGAGAAGATGATAAGTTGAAAGAGAATAAAAATTAAAGTGATTTCCTTTTTTTCTTCAAACGTGATCTTCCCCCGCCAATGTAATTACTTTTCTTTATTTAACAAATGATTTTTTTTGGTAAGGGTATGCTGCCACCGGCACCTACCCTACCTCTGCATGTCTATAACAAATTGAAACCTTCATATAATTGACATAGACTTACTTTTATTTGCAATAGACTTACATAGATATTTACATAGGACATATCTAGTTACATAATTTAGACCTGATTTTTGTTGCCCCACTTGAATTTTTAACGCACATATTGTACTTTATTATTAGTTTTCCTTTATTTTATTACAGATTTGTGTTATAGATCACCTTCCTCCATGTATGTTATAGAAAATAGTATTAAACAAAAGTGATTTAACTTTGTATATAACTATCTAACAAGTATTTTTGCTTTATCGAAATTAACCGTAAGAAAGCTTTGTTTTACTTTATCAAAGACGTCAAACTGCTATGGTTCAACTGAAATAAATTAAATTGAAATGAACCGATAAGTTCAAAAGAAATAAACTGAAATGAAATGAACAAATTAAGTTCAAACTGAAATAAACGGAACTGAACTCAACTGAATGAAATTGAAATTGAAAAAAACTGGACTAAACTGAATGAAATAATTGTTAACTGAACTGAACTGAACTATTTGCACATTGAACTGAAATAAACTGAACTGATTATAACTGAACTGTTCTGGTTTAACCAGAACTGACTGAATTACTGGAACTAACAGTTCCACTTATTTATAACCAATTTAGCATCAAATTCAATTACAAACGAATGACAATAATATATAGATATACAAGTTGAGCCATATATTAAGTTTCTAGGAGATCCTATGTCGTGAAAAAGGGTACAGTTACATTTGTGTAACCTTTGGCCCCTCAAATCCCTTGATTTACATGGTCTCTTACAATGGGGACACTTGCTTCCATTTTGAAATATATCATTTGAATTCAATCAATTTTCAAATTTGAAATTCAAATAATATTATTTTTAAATTTACATTTATTTATTTCTAAGAATATTAATTTACAGTATTTATTGTAGAAGTAATATATCGAATTTCTGTATTCGGGACTCAGGCCAACTCCCTACACGTTTGTTATATGCAATGTCCTGCATCTTTACAATTCTTTCTCTTCATCTAGTATGTGATTTTTTTTCTTGTAGAGTGTGATGGGAGTATGAAGAACATGAAAAACGGGCATGGAGTGTTGATTTTACGTGCACAAGAACCAACATGCTTTTATCAGAATTGATGGATGCAAGGTATAATAGTGTTATTAGAAGTTTTAATGCTGTTTTAATTTTGCATTGAAAATTATAAGAATGTATATTTAGAATGTTAACGATAAGCACTATTTTTTTTATTAATGAGATAGAAGAATGGTATCACCAGTAGAAAATCACCAGATCAGTAGCATTACTTGTTGGGGCTTGTATTGGCTGTTTGAACTGATTAGATTTTGTTACACCTAATCAGTATGTATGGTTATAATAATATGACTGTATAAATTACCACGTTACAATATGTTATTAGGACTAGCTAGAATGCACACAGTGTTATATTAATAATCAAACTTATAAAGTACCTACCAAACAGGGCAGTAATAATAGAAGAATGGATGATTAATCCAAGTGACCACCCATATTTTACACTAACAAGCTAATCACGATGATCAGGAGGCGGTCAAATATTGGTCATACGTACATACTATACATATGCAAACTGCAAACGTATATTAATATCTAATTAATCAATATTTTATTTTATTTATTTATTTAATTGATTGGGTGCAGTTATATGTAGCATTATACCTGGAGATATCACATGATGAGGGATCAATAACCTATCATTAACTTGGTTGCTGCTGATTATAGCTATCTTGATTGACTGCATGTTTCAAAATAATTTGATGTTATACTATACTCATTTATTCATTTTCTCTTACGCTACCTTTGATCGAGAGATCCTATAGAGAAATCATTATAATCTTGAAATTCACAAATATAAATGGAACGCAGGAGATTATACAGTGGCCTTGCTGTCAAAACCGGTATGCATGACTGACCATATAATTGGCAATGCAGGTAATTAATATAAAGAAGGAGATTAAACAACTGGACAGGCACGAATTAAATGGTTACTAATAACTTTAATTAGGAGGTAAAGATCCTGATGTCATGTTAGTTAGGTTTACCGTTTAGGGATAAAATTGATGATTATATTGATGATTAAAACAAACAAACTTAGCTTGAATTAATAATATTTAACATAACGAGACAGATAATGATTTAAATAGATTAGTCCTTGTAGCGCTACCTGTACTTGTTATCACATTTCTATTCACTTGTTTAAGGCTGAGCTGCTACTTCACAGCAATTCATCAATTGCCCACACTAATTTGATAAAAGTTTGGGCTGAATACTTGTATTAACCATCTGCCACCAACCCATTTCAATTGGATTCAATCATACATTGTCTAGTCTAGGTTGTCAAAATAGATCACTGTTTTTATTTCTGATAGTACCTCATCCTTTTGATTTCTGTTATTTAGGAGCTGGTTTAAATGACTGGGCATGTACAAGATAAACAAATTCATTAAATATGCCTGATTCAAGCTCTCCTTAGCTTGTTACTTGCATAAGGTTTGATCCCTAGCTTTTCAATCTATGCTAATATCTTGAGTAACTTCCAGTTAATTCTCTCTGATTGCAGTGAAAGTATGCATAAGGAATAGATATGCGAGAGTATCTGAGATGCTGAAAAATGGACGTCGAAAAGTTGGCTGCTCTCTTGTTGAACACGAAACCTTTACGATACAACAAACCCTTGCTTTCTCGACAACTTTTATCTCACACTTTTCAAATGGTCGAACCTACCATATGTTTATCTTCAGTCTCGAATATTAGACTCAATTTTAAGTCGTCGTATTTTTTTACTACCTATATTGATCATAATACCCTACTTATTATAATTAACATTTATTTTACAAGTTAGTAAATAACAATTTTAATAAAAACATACATTCTATTGCATTGCATATACCTGAACCGTAGACGTTAGTAGTACACTTTCACCCAAAAAAAAAAAACAAAAAAACACACCCAATCAAACATGCAATATTAAATTAAAGGACTTGTCCCACAAATATCCTTTTCGGATTTCTCCCTTCAGCTTAGTTCCACACCGTCGGATCAGCTCGCTCATCTCTCTCTTTCTTCTCTGAACTCGTATCATCATAATCTTCATCTCGAATCATTCAAATTAAAAAAAAATATATACTAACGCAATTCTTGTATAGCATTGCTCATACTCATCAATGCTTAGCCTTTAATCTCATTTGGTTATTCGTCTACAAATTGTACCAATATGTTGCTCTTCCGATTATTTTGTACGAAAATCGATCATAAACGAAAGACATCCGAATTGTCCGTGGGCTTTAGATATCAGAGAATATTCTGTAAAATCATTAGTAGTCTCTTTCGTGTCATCTTTGTCAGATTTACTAATTTCTAATACTTCGGATTTGATTGTACGTCAATAGAAATGGGTTTTTTTTGTCTAATGTTCAAATGTTCAATTGCTCTATTAATTTCATGTGAATTACATTTTTTAGTATATTATTCAATTCTCCAATTCCCTGTTTTAATTACATCTCTAAGGTAATTATGTGAATTCCAATTTTTTGATTATATATCAATTTAAATTCACTGTTTAATTGGCATCTTAATTGATTCTATTCATTCATTTTCTTTTCTTTAATTTTATATGATTGAGTTTTTACATTGAGAAATTTGTGTATGGATATATATAGATTATTTTAGCATATTATTTTAATTGGCAAAAACTCTATGTTAGGGACAGGAAACATTATTCTTGAACAAGAAATCACCATTATTTCGTTTTAAAGCCGAAAAAACATTAACTTAGGTTACAAAGGTTGCGATGAGTAAGAATCAAATATGTCAAGCATAGGAATTTGTCGATCCCAAGCAATCTGGATTCCTTTCAAGAGAGCCAATAATTCCGCTCGTATAGCTGTACAGTGGCCAAAATTAGCTGCAAAACATGCCAAAGGGTAGCCATTGGTGTCGCGAAGCAAACCCCCTCCACCCGTAGCTCCAGGGGAGCCCTTAGCTGCTCCATCAGTATTAGGTACTACCCATCCATCTTGTGGGGGGAACCACTTGACAAGAATCTCATGTTTATGAGGACCATTAAGGTTCAAAGTATCACCTTGTAGCGCAGCCTTTGTTTCATTGAAACGAAGTTGAAGGAAAGCAGCTTTATCAACAAGGACTTCCTCTATTCGGTCAAAAATCACCATGGTTCTCCATCTCCACAACCACCACACGATAATAGAAAAAAGTAGTGCCCATGAGCTGTTAGTATTGAGATTCTTGAGAAYCCAAGTATGCACATCTTGTTCATTGAAGATCCATGGTAAAGTTTCACTAGGATAGTATCGAATCCACAATTGTCTAGCCTGCGAACAATCCCTCAAAAGATGTAAAATTGTTTCACAAGCATAATGACAAATAGCACAAGAGGGATCAGTAGAGAGATGGCGTTGAACCCGAACTTCATTAGACATTAATCGATTATGCATAATCAGCYAGAGAAAGAATTTAGACCGATGARGTAAGTGACACTTCCARATATCACTCCACATAGGATTGTCAAGGGAGGAATCTTCAAGGYGAATAATCTGTAATGCAGACTTTACAGTGAACACCCCTGTAGCGGATCTATTCCAATAAAATTGATCTTCAAGAACCTCATGTTTATCCAGYACATGCGATTTGATAGACATCAATGTGGAGGGTGGAAGGAATTCTGCAAAAGACTCCCATTTCCAACCTGTGTTCGTGTCCCACATCTCTTGGACAGTGGCACCAAGAAGATGTGARGGTACAAATTTAATAACAAAATCTAATAGGGGTTTGTTTGAAACCCACCTGTGATCCCAAAATAATGTACGAGCTCCATTTCCCAATACAACCTGTGTTCCCTGGAGAACAACATTGGCATTTTCCACAACTCCCTTCCATAGATTCGAGCTGTTACGTTTGGCTTGAAAGATGTCGACATCACAGCGGTCATTGCAGTACTTGGACCTTACAACTCGAGCCCACAACGACGTAGGTTCAGAGAGCAATCTCCAACCGATCTTGCCAAGAAAAGCTGCATTTACTTGACGCATGCTCCTTATTCCAAGACCTCCTTGTGCCTTAGGCTGTTGAACCGTATCCCAAGAAACCAAATGGACTTTCTTTTGATCATCATTGCCACTCCATAGGAATCTGCGTGTTTTTTTTGTCTATATCATCACATACACACTTTGGCAGCTTAGCAGTTTGCATAGAATAGGTGGCAATCGAGGATAACGTGGATTGTATGAGAGTGGTGCGACCAGCTAGGGATAAAAACTTGGACTTCCATCCCAAAAGTTGTCGATCTACCTTTTCCATAAGGTGAGCAAAGGTGGCTTTGGTCACTCTAGTATGTATGGCAGGCATTCCCAAATAAAAGACCAAGTCTTCAGTGCTGGAGATTTGGAGAGCCTGACAAATGGTAGCTTGCTCACTAGTGTCCTCAACAAGATAATGCATATAATTGACTTAGTCCATATAGTTTGTTTGATAGCGTCACCAACCTCGATCTAACTACCCAGTTGTCCTTCAGCGACATAGAACAGTCAAATCAAACTGTAAGTAACTCATTGGGGCGAAATTGTTTTCTACTATCATTTGAGAAAAGAAAAATTGTCTTCTCACCATTCGACCTTAGCAAGTGCCTCGATCATAGTATTTGGCAATTAAATTGGAGGAAAGCCTTCCCTAGCATTTTCCTGAAACAATGCGGGCTTCATCAGGCTTTCCATTTTTGACCCGTCATTTCTTTACCATAATAGTGGGTATGTTGATATTCATCAGGCTCGCAATAGATTTGTTTCATGTCCTCAAAACAAATAGGCTTTATTTAACCTGTGGAAAGCTGTATATCAGATCATTGGACATTATACCTAAGATGGAAAAACTAAATCAAGACTTTCACAAACTCAGTAGAACATAACAGGTTTCAAGCTTATAACTGGTAAAGTACACTAGCACCTCATTTTATGCATCATTACAGACTAACAAAGGAGAGAAAATTTCTTGCTATGCTTAATGCAACTAGAAGGAAGTAGTAAACTAGTATACCATCGCTGCACTTTCCTTGAAACATACAAGTTGAAAGTAGTAATAATCTGAATGACTGTATTAAGCGCCAAGGAGGACCAAGGTGCTAGACAAGCCAGAGTCAATTTTTCCAAGTAGAATATTCGCCAATTCAGGCACAAATGACAATTAAAGCCATTACAAGGCCAACGATACTTGTTCACAGTAGTCACTGATGGCACGTTAATATCTGCGATCAAAGACGCGATAAAAAACGATCTACAAATAGAAAGGAGAGTATTATTATAGATTAAAATGTTTATTGTCAAGTACATGAATAACTATGTGAATAAACCGCAGCACAGAAGACAACAAAGATCTTCTAGGAAAGTTCGGACTCTTCGGATACTTGTGAATGTAGACTTACGTTGTGTTAGAAGCCCTACTACAACATAAACGATGACGCCAGAGGTGAGGTTAGAAAAGGATAAGGAAGAGATATATACTACGCACTAGAACTGTCAAAACCTTACAATAAAGCTCTTGACTGGCACGTTTAGTACGGTCGATTGCAAATCAACAAACTTACATTATGCAAAGTCATAGACTCTTAAGCACGTTTTTTACGCTAGGGTCAGTCACTCGGATCTAAGATGTTCGTGATAATGTCTTCTTAGCATTGAGGTCATATATCCCAACACAATCACATTAAAATGGTGTATCATATTAAGGTTCTCAAATTATTTGTTTTCGCCACACCCGTATAATAAATCTATTTACATAAAATTCACGGCGACTATCTGCAAATTAAGTCTTGAGTAATACGTAACATACTATATAGTTATGACCATCTAGTATAAAAGATCAATGTCTTAGTTCGGAACAATTCAATAAAAAGGAGAATAAGAGAGAATTATTACAGCATTATATTGTAGGTAAAGAAGTTGTTTGCTTTACGAAGGACTACACATCATTGAATACCAAAAATATTCATAAGAAAACAGGGGATTACGAGGATAAGGAAGACTAGTGTTGGAAGCAACAGGAGTGAGAAGCTTCAAGGATGATGCATTAATACGCAGATATTATAGTTGAAATGAGAAGATGAAAGGCTCTATCAAGTGCGGAACAGTTTAAAGCGTAATGACAAACAGGTGAAGAGGAGCATCATTTGATCTTATGCAGATTTTTTGTTAATGCTTGCGACAGGTAGAACAAAAATTATGACATATGTAAGTAAGTGTACTCATCAAAGAACACATAAGCCCATATAGAAAGTTCACAACAACTATTAGGTGTTCTTGCCATTATATACTGAAATTCTTATGTATATTAACTTAAATGGGAAGATAGCTCAATACAATATAAACCCTCTTAGTTAGCTCTGAATGAAATAGGCGAATTCATAAATGCTTCATTATAGGAGGGCATAAATAAGCATTTCAAATTCACGTTATACCAAAATTTTAAGATAAATCATATTACATGTAGGAGGGTGAACCACGTTGAGTGTATACAGGATACTATCACTTATAAGACTTAAAAATAGTCCATAATATTAATAAATATAATAGGGATGGAGATATTCAATTTGACTACCTTGTAACAATGGGATTCTGATATTCAGGTGGATTATTAACTAGAATAACGACACTTAATTGTCAACACATTATAAGAGAAGATTTATGCTTAAAGAGTGTACACTCGTAATTAGCTTCGTGTATGATTAGACACAAAATATATTAATTAAGCACTTCTCTCTCTATTCGCTATCCATTCCCCAAAAAAGACTTATAATTTATTATAATATTTGTGTATTGCACGAATTTGCCCTTAATACTTATAATAAGCTAATCATTGTGAAATGATTATAATTGTCAAATCAGTAAGGTAAAGTGTTTAACAAATCTTAGAATAAGATGTTCACTAACTTAATAGCTATTCAGAATTGTAGACAGTAATTTGTGATGTTAATCATGCAAAATACAATTTAAAAGCTAATATAGTTATTAAATCTATAGTTATATTCTGTCAAACAACTTTTTATTATTATTAAAAGAACATAAGATTACACATTACACATAGAAGAATGTTGGTCTCCTCTCACAATTACTTGTTCAGTCACAGATTGAATATCCCTGTTAGATTGTATATAAATTGCACTGGTAATCTCTTAATTTAAGTTAATTATATACTATATATTAATTAATAAATATGGACATAATATCAAATATAATGTATTTACGATTTGTGATTGTATCATTACTACAGAATATTTCAGGTCTTAGCAGTATTAATAGTTAATTTAAGAAGAGACACTTATTCCTCCCCCTCTCATCTTAGTAATAGAGGATAATGGTGTTCACAAATTAAGTATTTTAGTGGGATTAACTAAAAATAAAGGGATTCATTAAAACGGAATTACTATATTCTTCTTCCGTCCTGTTTGTCATGTAATCGTGAAATGAAATTCCAAATGTGTCCTTATTAGAATTCTTCTATTAACTCCAACTAAATTCCATTTCATTGGATAAATTGAACATTATATTGTAAAAGTATTGTAAGCGGACTTTCATTAACATTTAATGAAACGATCAATATATTGATTAATCACATTGGTGTTAACTAACCAATTATAGTAACTTATACTTATTAGGATTTAAAGTTTACTGTTAAAAGTGATAAAGTTTACTAAAAACGTATAAAGTAACGTAACACTTTAGGTAGTTTCATTCGATTAAAAAGTTAATTCCACAACAAATTGTTTAAAGTTACAATATATAAGGAGATTTAGGTACTCTATTAGTAATTTTATTAGTTCATTTCTTAATTATCTGTAATTTATGAATTTTATTACTCTCAATACCATGGCGATGTTGATATTTCGTGAGTGATTTTTATTATAATTACAATATAACAACGAAATAGAAATGTAATTTGATTAAACAGTAACTTGAATTGGTTTTAAAGTTGACTTATAACAGATTTATGATAACTTTACGGAGTAAGTAGTTTAAGTGTCACTTATCAATCCGTTTTTTCATAAACTAACTGAGGTTCCGTTTAATTCCTAAACTTTGTCATATGGTCTATATCTTATTTCCTCCATCACTTATAATTTTATATTATCTAGATTATTCCCCTAAAAGATAACTTTCCAACACCATTTATTACTTTTCTCATATAAATAAATAAATAGTCAATCTCTATTTTACAAGTACAAATCTTATTAACATTAACCATTCCTTTAATTAAAGATTCAATTTCTATTTCTTCTTCTCTATTTCAAACAAGAACAGCAAAGGGAACGACAAAGAGTATTTTTATGACTATTTTCTTTTTTGAAAAAGGTTGTAGTGTACATTTTAAATTCTTGGATTTGTTCTTAATATAAAAAAAGGAAAATAAACTATATCTCTTATAATTTTGAAGGGAAGGTTTTTTTTATGAGATATTTTAATGTGTCTCATGCTGATGTAGTAAGCAAGCAGGTTTAGTTACCTCACCGTAGATATATATTCGTGCGTTTCTTTGTATGGTTGTGGTTGTCTTGCTCGTTCTTACTGCAGGTGGTGAATTAGACAGCTTTAAGGATAAGGCACGAGCAACAGTATTATAATTTAGTATAATTCTCTATCATTAGCTCGTTTTAATAAACAATTCAAATTACTCGCAATTAACATCTTTTTTTGAAAAAAATATTTGCAAGTATTCAACTATTACAGTTAAATCTTACAACAGTCGGAGTCCTTTTGAAAGTTAATGCAAGGAATTCCAAAATGAGTAGGAAACCAACTGAAAGACAATTAAAGCATTGCGATCGTGTGGTGGTGAATCTTGTCTAAAGTTTGTGTATTTGAAAAATTGTGGCATACTTTAACAATTGACCCACCAGGGACAACCACAGTTAAATGGAGGTTTTGAGAAGGA
>SNQN01001158.1:0-35642 GCA_008642245.1 Bassia scoparia | reverse complement strand
CGGATCTAAATTGTAGAGAAGTGAAACTCGAGACTTCCCAAAACTAATTTTTCCACCTGAGCACGACAAAATTTATCAAGAACATGATTGATCAAAGGGCACTTTGGTCAATAGAAGGCCCCAAGCAAAAAGAAACATCCATCTGCGAAAAAAATTAGACACTAAAGGACCCTCTTTTTCACGGGATAGGCTCCAGCATCTGAAAAGATGCTTGCTCGATGAGCTGGTTGAGTCTTTCCATGCACAAAACGAGAGAAGGGTGAAAGCGGTCGCCCTGTCAATGCCACGAGAAGGCTTAACGGCTCAGAAGGGCTCTCTATTAAATGAGTACACTCATTGTGCAGAAGAACACGTCTCATAATAATGTCAATCAAAAGAGAGGGATGTGCAATCTCAATCAATGTATCCGCGAATAAAATCCCATTTAATCGATCGTAGCCTTTTCAAGATCGATTTTGATTGCCATGATGGGTTTACCTGTTCTTCTTGTCCTCATGTATGTAAAACCTCTTGGAAAATGATGATGTTTGTCTGTAATCTGACGTCCAGTAACATAGGAGACTTGTGGAAGAGTTAGTTGCGGCAAAATGGTTTATGCGGTTAACAAGCATTTTGGTGAGAAGCTGTATATCACATTACAAAGACTTATAGGACGAAATTGCTTTGCATTCTCTAGGTGACGACCTTAGGATTAAAGCATAAAAAGGTCATTAAGCGTTGTCTGGAAAGGCTTGCCCCCCAAGATATCGAACACTAACTGACACACATTAGGAGCAAATAAATGCCATGTTTTCTGGAGAAAAACAAGGCTTGAAAGCCATACGGACTCGGAGCTTTGAGGGAACCCATAGCTTCAAGGCTCTTGGATATTTGCAGTGGTGAAGGTCTGCTTAGTCTTCTCCAATCATAATCAGTAAACCTCGAACAAACCACGAGGGAGATCACCTAAATACAAAGCAGAGCCTCATCCGTAAACAAGGTCTTGAAATAATGAACCATGTGAACGATGCACTGCAGTTTGTCTACAATCCATTCATTCATATCATTCCGAATAGCAACAATTTCATTGCGCCATCGCCGGACAACGGTACTCAAATGAAAAAAATGCAGTATTTCGATTCACCATCTTTGATCCATTCCTCTCTCGACTTTTGAATACCACAATAATTCTTCTTGATGAAGAATATCATCCAATTCACGTCTCAATTTACTTTCAAGCTTGAGCAGTCCACGACGAGGGGAGTGTGCAAGATCACGTTGTACTCCAGCAATTCCTGGCAAGAAGAGATTTTCTTCTGTTTGAAAGATATTATGAAATGTGGTCTTATCCATAATTGCAGAGCCTCAGAGAGATTATGTCAATAGGCACTCTGGGAGCTGCTGTAGACCATTGACTTTCAAGAAAAGAGGTAAAATTTTAATGTGTCATCCATGCAGCCTGAAACTTAAAAGTCGATTAATAGCTTGAAAGGTGCAAAGCCAGTAGATGAGAAAGGAGAGGTGTGTGATCACTTAGCACAGCTGCAAATGGTTTAACAGAGGCTTGAAGTGAAACGACGTGAGCCACGAGTATGCACAGCGCGCTATCAAGCCTTGCACTAACTCTTGTTTCTGGTGTGAGACCCCACGCATGTGTGGAGGCTCCAAGAGAAATTGTAACTCAAGCAAATCGAGATCATTAATCCAATATTAAATTTCCCTCGAACGTCTGGAAGTCTCAGGGCAAAGTTGAGGATCGCTCAGAATTCATGCTCTGTCCGTAGTATCATTAAAGTCTCCTCCATTCCAGCCAACCAAGCGAAGATTGTATAGCTGACGATGGACTAAATTAGAAAATGCGCCTAAAAACTAGTTGCACAAGTGTTTGGCGCTTGTGGTCGGAAGCGTATAATGTGTAGAGAAATGAAATACCAAGGTGCTCTCACCCAAACGTTAGAATTTCCATAGTTTATGTGTTGGTAAGACTGATTTGTGATGGAAACATTGACTTGAATCCTACTTCCAAACGTCCATATGCCCCGGAAAGCCCCTACATCAACACAAATTGCCCTCCCATACCCTAACAGAAAAGCAATAGTAGTGGCTTTGCTTCACTCCCATGTGAGTTTTCCACAAGGGCTATGACGGGGCCCTGTTAATCGAATAAGTTCCTTGATGGACAGATAAAAAAGCTTACTTTCCCCAAAGCCCCTCCAGAACCCCCCTTCCCATACCATACAAAGAAGATGGGAGGTAGAGAGGGACCCAAAATTAGGAATCTATTTGACATTAAAACAGGTAATTTGTGGTGTCAAAGTGTCAATGTAAGCTTAGAGATCATTCGATAAATGTGCCTTTTCCCATAGGGGATGCAATCGTGTGAGCAACATTTCCGGAGGTTCCGGGGTTGGGCTCCCAACATGTCATCACATTGAAGCTTCAGGTATGAATAAGGGGGTATCATTGATTCCATCAACTGGGGCTCATGGATGGCCTGCGTATATGGTCAATCGGGGGGAGGCTGCGTTGCAACCATGGGGATTGATTGTCATGATGTGTGAGATTTAGATGTTTGAATGACTTCGGGTGTGATCAGCCAATGGCTTATGGTGTTTGCTTGAAGAGAGGTCACAAATTTGGGAAGGGTGAGAATTGAGGAATTCTTGGGAGGAGACCCGCTTTTTTTAATGCATGGGATGGCTGAGGAATAGGTGGATAGCATATCTCTGGCTTATGATTTAACAATATTCGCACCAAATTCTGAGGATGTATCCTTGGCAATATCCTTAGATTTCGTATTTTTGTTTACCTTTTATTGAGCTAAATTTAAGCAAGGATTCTCGGGTTCTCGTTTTCCTCATTATCAATGACTACCAGTTCATTCAAAACTCATTAACCCGGATATTTTGGGGATAATAGTTTGATTTTCAATATTTTTCCTTGTTTTGAAATTATTCTTCCAAAAAAAATTTTTTCAAAATTCAAATATCAATCTAAGAACCAGTTGCTTTGGCTTGGTTGTCCGTGACCAGTTTGATGCTGCAACCAGTTGTGCGTGGTTGAGGCACCGGTTTGGAAGGTTCGGAGCCTTGGGTGGTTTTTTTAACCACATCAATCTCCATATTTTGAGTGTCTTTCAGGTTTTACCTGTTAGATGATCATGGCCAGTGCTATCCAGCGTCATCAGCTTTTTGTGGTGGGGCCTAATTCGGTGGCAAAATCCTCTTTGGTGACTTTATTTTTGCACGCAGTGATAGCAAACCATTCGTAGAACCTCGTATTGTAATTTTCCATATGTCCACGAAGCCAAATTTTGAGTAAGGTTGCGAGAGATCCAATTCAGCACATAAACGTGTGAATTTCCCACGTTCTACAAATTGCTGGTTGGCCCTATCAAACTTGAGAAACTTTACCAATCCGTCACTACTCACAGAAAAAGCATAAGAGACCGGTTAAAAACACCAAGAGACCGCAAAACAACCGGTCTCTAGTGAGAGGGTCTTAGGTAATAGGAGACCGTTATTTTGCAGGTCTCTTAAAACCTTTCTAAGAGACCGTGCATAAACAACGGTCTCTTTAAATTCATATGCTAAGAGATCGGATTTCATCAAAAACCGGTTTCTTTGTTTAAAATAATGATTTTTTTTAAGCATCACCAAAGAGACGCGGATCTGACACATACCGGTCTCTTTGGTTTTTTTTAAATAAAACAAAAACTGTGAGGTGGGGGACCCTCCCTTGCCACGGTCCCACCTCAGAAACAACTATCCATTTACTTACACAACATTATTCTAAAAAAATTGTATAAATAATGATAACATACATGTAATTTACACTTGTAATAATACTACATGTAATACATGTACTTACACTTAGCCAATAAATTTTTTACTTTCATATTTCAGACAAAAAATGAAATAAAAAAACGAAAAAACAATTCTGAATGTAGAACCATCTTCACAACCTCGCCCTGCCCCGCCACGTGCCACTGCATGCCCCTTCTTCAAGGCGTCTTCCCGTCCGCGCCGCCGCGCTCTTGGCCACCGCTGCTCCTCTTCTCCTCCAAAAACACGAATTTCCTTCAAGTAACAATAAGCAAAGAAAAAAAAACCAGAAATTTTTAAATCAAAAACAAAAACATCAGCAATCTAACATTTGGAAAAAGAAAAGCTGAATTAAAAAACCCCAAAAAAAAGAAATTCAAAAACTCAAAACAACCAGAATAATTTAACGAATCGAAAAGCCCACGAATAATTAAAAACGAAATCGAAACCAAAATAATTTAAAAAAAATTAGAAAAGAAATGAAACACCACTAAAATCGATCTAAACAAAAACTAGAAAACGAAAAAATAGGAAACGAAAATCAAACCCCAGAAAAATTAAAAAAAAAAAGAAATCACAACAAAATAAAAAATCGAAGCAAAACGAAAAAATCTAGATTATAAAGAAGAACGGAAATCTAAAAAAGCAGAAAATCAAAATAAATAACGCAAAAACCCACAGAAGAAAATATAATTGCATAAAATAGAAATTTACCCAATGGATTATCCTCTGAAAACGACAACTAGAATCAAAATCGAGCAAAATAGACCTGAAAAATCGATGTAGCAAGAAAATGAGGGAAGTTAAGGAATAAAGGAGTAAGTGTGAATTAATGGAGTATTAGTTGGGTTTGAAATTGAATGAGATGAGAGAGGGGAGAAGAGAGAATGAGAAGGGAACGGTTGAAAAGGTAAGAGGGAGAAAGAGCGAATGTGAGTTTTTAATAAGAAAATAAAATATAGTGGAGGGTTCCTAGAGGAGTTGGGTGGGTTCAGGCGGTAGCATTTATTTGAATAATTTCAACTTTACAATTGTAATGGGATATGTATCAATAAAATTAAAATATTATATACTAAGATAAGAGATGGTTTTTATATAACTGATTCTTACATCAATTAAGAGACCGGTTTCATTACATCGGTCTCTTATATTGATTTGGAGATCGGTTTTATGCAAAATATCCGGTTTCTTATCAATAAAAACCGGTGTTTGGGGACTTAACAGTCTCTTAAAAGTGATACTTTTGCCCGTTTTTGTAGGTAGTGCGTGATCCACATTTTATAAAGAAAATCGTGCATCAAAATATTCCACTGCAAGGTTCGGGATCCTTTACCCATCAGTGAGATGTTGATAGGTCGTTTGTCAGGCACAAAGTTGGCACCGCATCTTCTGATGGTGAGATGAACGGTCCTCAATAGCCATGACCATCAATGAGAACATGGTGGTAGTCTTTCAGAGTTTGCGAAATCGAGCAATAATAGAATTGCACCCCACATCCCGTGAGTGAGAATTCCCCCGTAGTTGCCATTTTACTTTTCAGTCTTCCGAATAAGAGTCATGTATCCAATATTTTTGTTAACATTTTAATAATTACTGAATTTTTTCAGGGTGCCCTCAGACGCTGCTTTTACAGCTTGAGAGAAGAAAATAACAAGACATTTAATCTTGTTCAATTGGCTCAACGGGTGGTTCATGAATCGTCAGAGTCCTGATCGAATTCATATATCTTCCCAAACGTTTGCTGCGAAGATGGGGGTAGCTTTAGGTGCACCATGGGTTTTGATACCTACAATTCTCCTTGAAAGAAGTAGTTTGTAGTCAATAGGAGTTTTCAGGCACCATTTCCCTCCATTAATTCTGGGGTGTCACATCTTGTCCCTTGGATGTTACCATGATCAATTGTGGAAAATAAGATGATTAATGTTGCGCTTTGATTTTCTGTTTGAAGTTGGAGTTGATCTTTTCCTCTGTGTTAACAGTGGATAATCACTTTTTTCCTATTTTTTTCTCTAGTAAGTCTATCTCAATTATAATATAGTCAATGTAATACTAAGTAAGTTCTATGTAATTATATATAAGTCTATGTAATTAAATAAGTAAGTCTATGTCAATGTATATTTCATAGTTCACAAATTAATATAATTTCAACTTTAAGTACGATGTATAATTGACATTTGATCACTTATTACAAATTAACGGATAGTAATATTAAAAAAATTTTTTGTATTGGTTAAGTTTCTTCAGTTCAATTCTAATTCAGTTAAGTTAGTTTCAATTGAATATGCATCATTATTGACCAACTTTTTGAGTTTAAGCCATTTTCAGTTTATCAGAATTAATTTTCATTGTTATGTCAGTTTAGTTTGTTTAGTTCAATTTATCAAGTTTAGTTTGTTCAGTTGAAGTTGCAGTTGTTCAGTTTACAGTCTAACAATTGATTTTCCAGTATCGATCTTGATCAGTTCGATTTACTTAGTTCAGTTTCAGTCAGTTTTAAGTTAACATTTAGTATTCTATACATTCTAACCAAAACTGACGCATCTAGTAATAAGTTTTCATTTTAATCAAAGACTCAAGTCAAAATCTCCATGGTGGACATTTATAACTTTTTGGAGATATTCCTATGATAATTAATGGCATAATGGCTCACAAGCTGTAAATTCATTGATTTAGATTCAATGATTAAATGGTAAGTGTTTGAGCAATGCAGTACACTTAATATGGTTCCTCATTTTAATTAACGATGAATCCTTCTCATTTACTCACACATTCAAAGCTTACTAAATTTTAAAGCTACTTTTTTCATATAGATGGTATAAAATTAAATTTATAGCTACTATACATAGTAATCAAAATTAAATCAGACCTCTTGGTTTCTCTCATTAGATCGTGTTAGGATACTAAGGGGTAATACTTGCAGCAATATTTAATTTGTATGAATACGTTCCAAAAAGTTTATTCTCTACTTTAGTGAACTTGATATGTAAGAATATTTTGTCATCATATTTTCCAATAAAATAAATTAACTATGTAGATGTAAAGAGGGTGGAAGGCCATTTAAGAGTTCGTACAGGGCCTAATAAATCCCGTATCCCACCACATGTGAGTGGTAATGAAAATCTTTTAATTGAAGGGCAAATTGTGCCATGGAGAAGTTTTGGGGGCATAGATTATCCCATAGACACTATTAGAAATTCGTCTCGGCGACCGCATTTAGCAACCGATTTTTAGTCTGTCGCTTTGCGACCTTTAGCGACCGATGTTTCGTCGCTATAAAAACAATAAAACAAAGGGAGTTGAGGCTTTGTCTCTAAAAACAATGTCGTAATTTTTTTTAAAAACAAATAAAAAATAAAAAACGCGTGACAAAACTCAAGGGTCCTCAACATACTTCGACATATTCAACAAGACACCAAAAAACCCCAAACACCCCTCTCACTCGACACTCGCCCTCCTTCTTCCCTCCACTCGATAAACCCCCTCGCGTTGCTTCCGTCGCGTCACCGTGCTCCATCACTGCCCGTCGCCGTTGCCTCCCTCGCCGATACTCCTTCTCCTTTTCCCTCTTTCTCCCTTTCTTCTTCTTCAATAACCATGTTTCGCCACTCCTTCTCCCTCTTTCTCCAGCACGCCCAAATCGACGCCAACCCTCTGCCACCGCCACTCCTCACGTTGCAGATTTAGGGTAAGATTTTGATTTAATTTTATTTCGAATTTTGGGGGGTTAGGGTTAATGTTCATTGCATTTTATTTGGGGGTTAGTGTTTAATTGCTGCTGTTCTTGTGTTTAATTGCTTAACGCTCGAAAATTGGTCGTCCTAATTGAAACCCTAAATTAGACTCAACATTAACTCAGATTGTTTGCTATTTTGCATGATTTAGAATTTGTTTGGGTTCGAGTTTTCTGAAATATTTGGGATAATTGGTCCAATTTTGTGCTTTAATTTTGGAGGATTACTTTCCTTGAATTTTGGATTTTCAGTGGGGTTTTAGAACTTCATGAGTTGATATAATTTTGGGGTGTTTAAGGTTCAATTTGTTTTTTTAATCGGTTGTTTCAAAGAATTTTCTATAACAGTTTTTGGGTATTATTTCTGGGTATTATCTATCATAATCGCTATTATTTTTGGAATAGCCGTACTGTTTGTCGTCATTTTGCTTTTCATTCTTGGTTGCATTTTGGTTTTTCTAGAGGAAGCGATTGCTTATAGTAGAAGATGGTATACTAATAATTTTTGTTTTTTTTTTCATATGAGATGTTCTTGCAAGTTACAATTGCAACTATTAATGTCAACAATCAAACGTATTTACAACGTAAATAATAATTGTGTAGTAGCTACTTGTTATGTTCTAAACATATGTTCAAGCATCTTACTCCTTTAGGATCAATCAAGCTAGAAATTCATATTTGTCTTAAGTCTAATATTAATGTTTTTGGTTTTCCAGAGCTTCTACGGGATTGAGCAAATCATAACACTTGGTAGTTGTGCCTGAATTGAAATCAGCTATTGGAGAAATTTTGATCCTTCACAATAATTGGAGAAGGCGGGTTTGGTAGTGTAAATAGGTATAGGATGTGCTAGTTGACGTATTACTATATAAAGTTTTTTCTCCTCCTGTGCATATAGCAATGATTCCCGGCTATAGCCAATTAACTGGTATGATTTGTTGTCTTCAAGTTATGATCCATAAATTGATTTTTTTTCACACATGATTTTGGACATATTTGTGCAGCAGAAGCACTGAAATACCCAGAAATAACTGATTTAGTTTTGCTAATAAAATGGGTATGTGGTGTTAATAATTTGAAGTGGGGGCTTGAATTAACCTGAGATTATTAATGTTAATTTTGGTTTATTATTATTATTTATTATTTTAATTATTGTTAGTGATTATGTGGTGTATAATATGTCTTGTGATTGATTTTTATAGGATTAGGGAAAATAAATTCTGGTCGCTAATCTTTTACTAATTTGGGGTGGATTAGTTAGAGGTTCTGATCAGATGCAGAAGAGCATGGAGTTTCTTAATCAGCACCTTCAATTCAACAAGAAAGCTGACAAAGCGACCCAAAACTCAAGTCTTGATACTATTCACTTTCTAAATGAATGACAGCAAGTATGCATGATGAGCTTTTTGGGCCAGAGATCAGAATTCAATGTTGCCTATGAAATTCTTTCTCATTTGGACACATCGCTAGTCTTTGATGTATTGTTTCTTTAGTTAACATGTTTTCTAATTATTCTATTTGCAATTGTTTGCAGTGAGATCAGTTTGAAGAAGTTGTTCTCATTAATACATATTCAAATTTTCAAGACTTGACTTCCAGGCGTGATCGATGTGGTTGCAAGCCCACAAGAATGGGTGAAGACGAATGCTTCATGTTGGATATTCGACAAGCTGGTAAGTAATTTGAATTCATCTTTTTTGGTTAGTAACATTAAGTGCTTTCAGTAATGGATCTTGTTCTGTTCTTTATATGTCAGATTGATTAAACTTAATTACAACTTACCAGACACGGTAGTTTAAGTAATTCCAGTAAATGTGACTTGGTCAGTCACTATAATGGGTCTGTATTATTTAAGTCACCGTTCCCAAACAATCCGCGCTTCTAAATCCTAAAATTTTCCTCAATTGAGTGACTTCAGTTTTGAATTCCTTCACAGACATAGTTAACGAAACCTGAACAAGAGTTGAAGTCGGACAGGGGGAAAAATTGGAAATGAAGAGTCTACAAGGGGCATACCAGTTAACCAATTCTGTTGTGTAGGCATTATTGTGAGAGGCTAGTTTTCTGAAGATGCACATCAGTTTGTGAGTTCTTTTAGCCAACTTGATATGATTCATTGTCTATTTTTAAATTTTAAAGTGTGGTTGGTAAGGGAATTGAAAACTAAATGCCTTTTGAAATAGTCCTGCACTAGATTATTATCTAGTGTATCACTCACCTCTCTTTTCTGTTAATTTGAAATTAACATTTAAGAGTTTTTGGAATTTTTAACACTTACGCACACCTTTTATTATCTGTGGAATAAGGTCAAAGAATTGGGGAACCTTTTAGTTTTTGAGTGAATTCATATACAGTATAATTTCAATTATCTCTTTGTAGATGAAAAAGGCCCCCCCCTTTCATGGGCCCCCCCGTAGGTCTAGACTCTAGAGGGATGTTTGTGAGGGCAGTATGTTCATAGGCTAATTCGATAGTTCCATACCAAGGCCAGCATGGTTGAAGATACCACCTTAATTATCAACGTTACAAGCCTTCACTGCCATTGATTGAACTTTAAAGGCCATTTAGATTGAAAGCCATAGTAATTTCAAACTAAACGGCAATTAACCAGAATAGTTGTTATTGGCAAGCACAGCTAGAGTGGTAAAGAATGACATAATTGTTGAAATTATTGGGTCCAAAAGTAATCGACAAGTAACTATCAGCAACGATGATATTTATATAGTTCTTCCTCGTGACCTGAACTCTGTGACATCTTAGCAGATTCATTATTTCTTGAATTCGCGATAAGCTAGAAGTTACAAAAGGCCTAATGCAAGCACTAAATAGGAAACTACCAGAATGAACAGCTATCGTCACATGGATGGTGCAAAAAATTCATGTTCTCAAACCTGAATTTTCAATCATAAAGTTGAAACTTTTCCACAAATCCCTAGAGGAATACTATCCAGAAGAAACTTTACTTTAATCTGCTACAGGTTCGTCTTTAGAAGGGGAATGTGGGACGCTTGTATGATACTTTTTCAAAGTCCATGGTGACTTGGGAGAGGCAAATGTCCTGCAATCGAGCTTGATAGAATTTGAAATATTGATATTGAGTCTGTTGGAAAATCCCGACTCTTGATGGTGGTGGCCCCCAACAAGCAACTCCATGTAAAGTATGTTATATGGTTCTTGTTTATTTTTGCTTAATCGTGTACAATCTAAATCTCTTAATCTTTTACCCATATATTTTTCCTTTTTTCAAAATATTATTTTATCAAGTATCGATTGCCAAATATAATCTGGTACATCAAAATTTTAAAATTTGTTAGTTAACAGCTAATTAGAGATATTAATTAAAATTTGTTTAGTAACAGTTAGCATGCATTTTTGATCACGTTATGTATGAGTTAAAGACGTACCAAGTTGTAATTTTTTTTTGTCGCCTAGATTTGTATTCAAATGAGAGTCTATTGCCTAAAAAGAGGAGATTATATGGAAATGAAGTACAATTTCCCCTTTTTTCAAATGACCCAATTTCGATGTTTAAGTTGTACTTCCCATAATGCATATCAATTGCCACTAGTGCTTGTTTTCTGTGTGGATACTGGTATTGCTGAATGCAAGTCATGCTAAATATAACTGCCTATCTGCTGAACATTCCATAGAAATTGTTATGAAGCCTAAGACTGCTGCACGCTCTATCTGCTGCAATGATGTTACTATTTTATATGTTCAATATGCGAATTTTCAATTAGTGATTTTGCTTCAGTTTGCGTTGACCTCTTCTGTTGTACTCACCTCATCGCTTCTTCTTTCGTACTTTCTTTCTGGTTTTTGGCCTTTTTGCTGGATTTGCAATTGAATAGAACAGTATGTACCCTTTTTAATGTCAAAGTTCATTTTTTGTGCAATTTGAACTAATGTTCTACATTTTTGGATTCGAGTATTGCATTTTCTCCAAAAAGAAGTATTCCCTCGTTATTGCAACTTGTTGGGCACACCATTCCCAAAGCAAGCTGCAAGCCTTCTGGCTAATCCGTCCAGAGACACTAGGCTCACATTGGACTTGTTCTTATGGAGTGGGTGTCTGTCTGTTGTGTAGAATATCATATTGTGGTGGAAATATAATTAGCGACTTATTTTCTTGTTGTTGGCAAAGGTGACACTTCTCTGGGAGAAAAATTAGATTAGCATGTAATCTTTAGAACTAATTGACTCTAATTACATCTTGATTGGGATTTAATGTGTTTAAGTGTTGTATGAGACCTTTTAAAAATTTTTGGTTAATGTATGCTTAAAAGGTGAGAGAAACGCAATTTTAACTTATAAATTTTATTTTTTGCATATTTTTTTGTTTTCGTTAATATTAATTTTTTTATATTACATTAACGCAAAAAAAAAGTTGAAATTCACGATTAAAAAAAAAAAAAGCAAAAACCAAATTTAGTGCGACCGCAAATCGGTCGCTAATTCATTTCATGCCAGTTTTTTTAGAGGGAAATTGAATTTAAGCAACGATTTTCGGTCGTCTAAATGTGATTTTTTTTGGAGGGAAAATGAAATTAGGACCGAAGTTCGGTCGCTAATAGCTTTTTCCTGCATAAATTGGAGGGTTCCTGAGTCCTCTTAGTCGGTAGCTAATTGTTTTTTTGCGACTAAAAATTAGCGAACCGAAATCGGTCGCTAAATGGTGTTAGCGACCGAAAATTTGGTCGCTAATGACGGTGACGCCCGAGCGTGTTTTCTTGTTGTGAGATAAGAGCAAAATAGTGAGCAAATGACTCTCCATGGGGCTTTCAAGAGTTCTGTCCTACTGAATTATACCATATAATTCATTTCCATTCTAACCATTTTAGTTCCAATAACCAAACAAGACATTAGCATCATATAGTTGAAAATAAACTGCTTAGTAGGTTTATTAAAGTGTTCAAATAACTTACCTCGCTCTTTGTTTTTAATATAGTAACTAAGCCTATTTGCATGCGATGTGTCCCGGTCCTACAGCGTTTTTGACGCTGGGAGCGTGCGCGCGCTTCGGCCTTTGGAGGCGGAAACGTAAAGCCTTCTTGCGGGAAAAGAGGGCCTCACGAGCACACAGCAACGTGAGGGCGATTCTCTTTTTTGAAAAGGGCCGTCCGGGCGCTTGGGACGGCCGACTACGCAAGCGGCCCAAGCGGGATCCGGATCGGGAATCTGTATTTGAGTTTGGAAGTTTTGGGTTGGAATGCTGAAAATGTAAATGCAAGCAAATATTATAAAGGCATAAGGCATTAACACATTAGGCATGGTAGGGAGAATGCTTGTGTGAAAGTATTCTTGCTCAATATATCACCTTCCCCTAAAAGAGGTTAATTAAATGAATACCATTTGGCCCCCCTAAGGAAGACACCCAAGAGGACTTGACCGTACTTCAACACAAGACTAATTCTAAGGCACTTGTGGGGGACGCAGGAAGCCCCACAAGGCGAGCTCTAACTTAGAAAAATACATGGAAAAGGGTGGATCCTAAATCCTCCCCCCACTTAAGTTGTCGACGTTCAGTTGTGACCTCGTCGACTTATACAAACATTACAAAAGGAAAGGAAAAAGTCTCCTTCTAAACTTTGTTTCTTTTTGCTGCGTCGTTGTTTTTGAAAGGAGGAATCGAACTCTATTGGATATGGATCGATCAATGATGAGTCTTGCTGATCTTCCTAAATCATTCCGAGGATTTGCATTGGATAYAACTGCATTCACACTTAACAGAGCACTAATCAAAGCAGTAGAAAAGACACCATATGAGATGTGGACTAKAAATGTTCCAAAGTTGTATTTTCTAAGGATTTGGGGTTGTGAAGCTTATGTAAAAACGTTTAAATTCTAATAAGGTAGCACCTAAATCTGACAAATGTTTTTTTGTGGGTTACCCAAAACATACAAAGGGATACTACTTCTATAATTAAAGCAAAAACAAAGTGTTTGTTGCTCGCAAGGTGTTTTTCTAGAAAAGGAATTCATTTCTAGAAAAACAAATGGGAGTAATGTATATCTCGAAGGAGTTCGAGATGAGCAATAAATGGATGAGGTTCACACCTCGTCAGAGGCGTCCAAGCATGTAAATGCCTAGGAAGCAGTGCATTCAACGCAGTTACCTCCTATYGCCCCACGTGGAGATAATTCATACGAAGTCTCTCAACCTAATGAGGTAGAAACTTCTTCTGTTGTTCCCTAACKTAAGTCTAGTAGGACAATAATTCCGTCAAGAAGATATATTGATTTCCTTTTGACGGAAAACTCTGAAATAACAATGTTAGAATTGCAAGAGCCTACTACTTACAAATTTACAATGATTCTTTGGAGAGTCGTGACTTCGAATGATGGCCTCYTGAGGCCATGAGATCTGAAATAGATTCCATGTTTGAAAATCAAGTATGGGACTTGGTTGATTTGCCTAATAGGGTAAAACCTATTGGATACAAATGGATTTTCAAAGTGAAAACAGACAAGGATGGAAACATTAGTATTTTCAAAGCAAGGTTCGTAGAAAAAAGTTTCAAACAAATTCATGGTATAGACTATTATAAAACACTTTCACCGGTAGCCATGCTGAAATCCATTAGAATAATCCTTGCGATTACTGCCTTTCATGACTATGARGTATGGCAAATTGACGTCAAAATTGCTTTTTTGCATGGGTTCTTAAAAGAGGATGTGTGCATGACACAACCTCAAGGTTTTGAAGATCCAAAAAAGTCCAAGGAAGGCATGCACGCTTAAAAAATCCATTTATGGATTAAACAAGCATCAAAGAGTTGGAACCTCAGATTTGATGAGGCATTCAAAGAGTTTGGCTTTCTTAATTAGAAATGAAGAGGAATCTTGTGTATACAAAAAGTTAAGTGGGAGTAATATTGTGTTTCTGTTCTTGCATGTGGATAACATACTTCTCATARGGAATGACAAAACCATGCTTGAGTCTGTCAAAGAATGGCTCAAAAGTTATTTCTCCATGAAAGACCTTGGAGAGGCAAATCGAGTACATATTGGGAATAAAGATCTATAGGGATAGATCAAGGAAACTTATTGGACTAAGTCAAGAGACTTATATTGATAAGATTCTTACAAAGTTCAAGATGRAAAACTCCAAAAGAGGATATATTCCTATACAACATGGCATTAAACTTGGCAAGACTCAATGCCCTTCGAGTCCTGATGAGTTCAAGCATATGAGTAATGTTCCTTATGCTTCTTCAAGAGGATCCATCATGTATGCTATGTTGTGTACCCCGAACGGATGTTGCGTATGCTTTGAGTATATGTAGCAGATACCAATTCAATCCAAGAGATGCACACTAGACAACATTGAAAAATATCCTCAAGTACTTAAGAAGGACAAAGGATAGATTTCTAGTATATCGCGGACTAATGAATTTGGGTGTTTTAAATGAATCACTGATGCAAGCTATTGTTACGGTGGTTGATTTATGAATTGGGAGCGTAATGAAAACTCTAATCGATTCTTGCAATTTATGAATTTGGGTGCTTTCGGTGGTTGATTTATTTGCCGGGAGATTTGTTAGATGGGAAGTGTAGTGGTCGTTTTGGTCAATTTGGTGGAGGTGGGAGTGGTGGTTATGTGGTGTATGGGGGATACGAGTGATGTTTTTTGGGTTGATAGGTGGGGTGGGGTGTGATTGGATGCTTGGGTTGATGGGGTGGTGGGTGGGTGGATGGTCAAATGTTTTTTTTTTGGAAATTCAAGCTATACACATATGGTATTGCATTTCCTAAGTTGACCTTATTTGCGAGACTTTGCTCACTAATCCTTATGAACTACCCATCATTAATCAACTATATCTCTCCTCTAGTTAAAAAATAAATCTTAGTTAAATTTTAAAAGGATTGTTGTTCACGATTGGGTGGTGTGTGAGTGGGTTGTTGTTTAAGGAATTGCTTCCCTGTTATTTTTTTTAATTTATTTTTGTTGTAAAATTAACATAAGGTTAACTATAAAGTTGGTTAAGGTACAATTGATTAATAATGGTAGTTCATGGGTAATTGAGAAAAGTTCAAAAAGCATAGGTACAACTAGAAGAACCTATTCCACATGTGTACTACTAGAATCCCCCCCCCTCCGTTCTGTGTTTTAATGTTTTTAAGTTAACCTTGGTTAGGTAATAAACTCTTGAGGGGTAAATCTTGTAAAAAACAAAAACTCGGGTGTACAGCTTGAAAGGTTTCAAAATCGTGGAGTCGACTTGGAAAATGCAAAAATTCGGGGWCATATCTTAGAAAAGCCCTATTTTATTTTATTGGTTGTTGTATACAGATCAAAGCTATGCTATCAAACTAATGATGCAAACAAGATTTAATTAATTAGATTTAAGTCAAAATTCCTTTGCTTTCATGTGGACATCTGGCTATTGGCTAGAGTTTATCGATTTGTCTATAAAATGAAGCACTTTTGTGAGAAAGAGCGCAAGGTACTCAAGCACAAGAGGTAATAGTATTGTACAAAAGAAAAAAGTAGGAAAAATGGCATCGGAAGACATGGCAAGTAGTAGTCCTGCACCAAAGGTTGATAAATACAGGTCTTTCCTGCATGAAGATGCCAAGAACACCAACATAGTTTGGAGGCATGGTGCTCCCCCTGTTTATGATGATGTCAACAAACTCTTTGAGCAAGGCCGAAAAACGGTTAGTGTTACTTGTTAGCTTAGTCAGTAGATATTCTAAATCTATGATCAAATCGTATTTAGTTAGATTGTATAAGGCCCTGTTTCTTTAGACTTATTTTTACGRTACATCAGTTCATTTCAGTTTATTAGTTAACCTAATTTTCATCACTCGTAAAATATTCATTTGAGTTATGTTCAATTCATGTAAGTTCGGTTCAAATCAATTCAGTTAAGGGATCCAGTTTATTCCAAAGAAACAGAGCCCAAATATACGCGTTTTTAAGTTTTTATGTGTTAATAATCATTGGATACAGGAATGGGCAAAAGGGTCAATAGAAGAGATAGTTCAAAATGCTATCAAGTCATGGGAGATGGAGCTCTCTCACAAGCCACGTTTGCAGGATTTTCGCACCATAAATCCTGATAAGTTCAAGCTCTTTGTTAATGGTAACAATGATATTTAACTTTTAACTGATTTCGTGTATGAATCAACTGCTATGATTTTGAAATATTTTCTCACCTGTTGTGACGTAAGAGAAGAGTAAGACGCAGGAACTTATTAGGTACAGGGAAATTTTCATTTGGCATCATCAACTTTGAATACAAGCTAAGAACTCTTATTGAATAAATTTAATTTTTATGACCCTACTCTAAACTTCTTTACAAGAAATCTTGACAATGATAATTTATATAAATATTTAATATTATTGGATCAATTATTAGCTCAATTTCTTAGTTAATTCAATCCTTCAATAGTTTCATAGAGCTAGTTTGGCACACATGTCACGAATTCAATATTTAGAGCATGTTCACCCGCAATATTTTTTTTATAGGTTTTAGTGGTTGGATTACTTTCTGTCAACCGCTATGGCGCTATTATTGACAAACATTCATAATGAACAATTTATTGTTGACAACTCACATCTAATAGAACTATTAAATACTACTACCAAGTTTGATCACTTCTATTGCCTATACATCCTTATCGAGGAAGCATTTTAGGCAATTCATTGGATTTTCAAAAATTGAAAATCATATGACATTTCTGTAAATAAAACCAAAAAAAGAAAAAGAAAAATGACAATATTGTAAATTACATATTACATATGCTCTTGAAGCAAAAGGTAAGGTCATGTCTAAAAATGGATTAATACACAATGCATAAATCATTATGAAACATTCAAATACGAAAAGTGCACAAAATAATAAAAAACGTGGGGAGTATTTAATTACCAAAATATCATTGAATCTCTAATTTCAATTTTTAAAATTCCAATAAATAAATTGACTAGACATATCTTCTATTATCCATACTTTTAAATTTAAAAGGTCTTCTATCCATAATTATGAAGTACGAAATAAAATCTATACTAATACATTAGAGTAATAAAATATCTATAACAGTATACTACTATTTGATTGGTGGATAAGCCTTTACTTACGTAATCTGGTACAATCACAATTCACAAAAAAGATAATGTAAAATAGTGTGCTTAAAGTTCTAATAGTATTACGATATTGCTAACAGACGCCCCATACCATTAGATAAGCATTAAAAAAATTCTTAAAATGATACTTAAAATTCTTAATAAATTCTTAAAATGATACTTAAAATTACGATAAGCATTAAAAATTTTTAAGAATAGTACATTAGAGTAATAAAAATTCTTAAAATGATACAAGTGAAAAATTTTGAAATACATGTAAAAATCGTACATCGATTGATGTAATTCATGTTTATATTCATTTAATATTTTCACTTGTAGTTATCTTATCTAACGCCTCTAGTGCGCTTGTTAGTTTTTTCCATAATATAATAGTACTCCCTCAATTCCGATTTATCTTTTACCTTTGTAAAAGTACACGTTAATTAATTAAGGGAAATTAGTATTTGAATAAAAGATGTTGGTATTACTTGGAAGTTGTATTATTTTTTAAAATTTGTTTGAGATTATGTGTAGTAAAATAAAAATGAAATAAAAATGAGTGGATGACATAAGTTTAGGTGAAAAATCAAGAATAAAGAGGAAATAAATAAGGGGTAATATACTTTTAAAAAAATAAGGGGTTATATGAGAAATTTTAGGGGTAAAAGTAACATTAATAGGTAAAAAAGAAAAATATATAAAAAAAACGTTAAGAATAAAAGGAAACACCAAAACAAAAAATGTTAAAAGAAACTGGAATGGAGGGAGTATAATATATATTTTTTAAAAAAGTTATTATTGTATTTATATAATGATGTTTTTAGATTTGTTTTAATTCTTATAAATTCCACCCATTGTAGAATACATTTTCTACGGTATATTGCTATTATGGTTAGATTTATTGAGTTTTTCCTATTTTTATTATTTTTGGAAATGAAAAAAGCGAATTACTATATATTCAATCGTTATACTTTTACTAATATAATACAATGTATTATACTTTCYCCGTTTCACGAAATTTCTACCACTTCGGACATTTTATAAAGTTCCTATCACAGTCACTTTGTTCCATTTTAGGAAACCATGTATTATTTTTTTAATAGTGGTGGTCGATCAAGTGGATAACCCATTATACCACTTAAGTACACTCTTTGCATCCACAATGCAATTTTTTTGTTTTCTCCAATTTAAATTTACTTTTTAACACCACTTCTCATATTATATATAATTTTCATATTTAAGACCCAAATAGTGTCTGGTACGAATTCATAGAACGGATAGAATAGATATTAATGATATAAATGCACATATGAATACATTATTAGCAACGTGAAATGTTATAATACAGCCAAACATTATGGATAGGAATGGATAGAGTAAATTAAATAACCATTTCGATTTCATTTGCTTCAAAATGCTAGGAAAATTTGCCGAAACTACCCACAATTGTTCAATAATTTTAGAAATAACTGCGTGCCCACTATTTTTTTTATAAAAAAACGACCTCATTTTATAAAACATTGTAAAGCACTGTCACTTTGGTTCTTAGGCAAGAGAACCGGTTTTCCGAGCAGTTTTTTGATATTCTGGCGTGTGGGCCCATTCCAATTATAAGCAAAGTGTCATAAAAGTGGTAGAAATTAATTCCTAAATTAAACCATGATAATTTGTCACATAAACCTCAAATTCCAGAAATAATTCCATGAACATGGAATGTAAAAGTTTATCAGATAACTCATCAAATCTGTTATGGATAACTAATTACAAAAATGGAGAATTATCCTTCATCATCAACATCATCAGATCAATTGAACCAGTGAAACTACAAACTTTTCCAATCATCAATACTATCCGAAAACCCAAGAAAGAAACGCAAGCAACATCTTAATTTCATACAAGCTTATTTCAATAGCCCCAATTTCCCTAAAACTCATCAAAAATTACCTAATTTCCGAAATTTCTTCCCAATTCTTCTGATTCATATGTTGGTTTTATTCAAATTCGATTCACCTTCAATGTTGTTCGTCGTAGGTCAATTCGTGTGCTCAATTCGATGTTGCTATCCGATCGTCTTATGTCGGTCGATTTGCACGTTCCTGCTTCGATCTGCTGGTTTTGTTAGTTTCCTAGTGCTACTAATCGTGTTGGGCTACTTTCGTTCTGTTAGTTGGTTGTTTTTGCTTCTGGCCTAGTTCTAGTGCTATTGTTTGTCTCGTTGCTGCTAGCCACCACTTCTGGTCTGGTTGTGTGGTGGGAATGCTTAGTGGTGGCAGTAATGGAGAAGAGACACAACAAGAAAATCGATTTCGGCCGACCGTCGTCACCGACCGACAAATCGGTCGGTAAAGGGTGTTACCGACCGAATTTTCGGTCGGTGACGACGGTCGGATTTTCCTTCGTCGGTAAAATCGTTTTCACCGACCGATTTTCGGTCGGTGAAACACTACCGACCGATTTACCGACACACATAATGGCTCCCAAAAAAAAAGGAAAGAAACCATTTACCGACCAAAAGTCGGTCGGATATTACGACCGATTTAATGGTCGGTCGGTATTACCGAAACCGATTAATCGGTCGGTAACCTCCTTTTTTTCCCTCCAAAATTGGAGGCTATGGAGGGGTTTACCGACCGATAATCGGTCGGTAATACGTAGGGATTTTAGATCGGTCGGATAAAACCCTCCATGTTATTTTTGTTAAAAAAAATGACCATTACCGACCGATTTCGGTCGGTAAAGTTTGTATTTCTTAAAAATATTACGTTTTACCGACCGACTTCGGTCGGTAATCTGCCTTCAAGAAATTAAAAAAAAAAAAGAGAAAAGAAACCAACAAATACAAGCTGGTCCCTTTCCCCCCATCAACAATATGTACATCATTAAACTGTACAAAATATAAGAATTTCTATTTCAAATAATTTGTTGCGTACAAATCAATGAACTAATCTATAGCATCACCTATACAAAAATAATTGCACAAAGAGGCCCAGAAACAGCAGCAAACAACAGGGGAGCATTTGCAGCATATCTAGAATTAAGCTAACAGCCTAACAGTGAACAATAGATAGCTACAAGATGGGATGCAGAAAAAAAAAAGGCAACAGTTGTATCATTATGTAATACCCACGCTCTATAGTGCTTGTTTACTCTGATCTTTTGCTTCATTAGCAAACGACTAGACGAACTACTTCAGAGCTTCGAGTACGGAAACGTTTTCCATCTTCTCCCAATACAAGTCCAAACAAACATGAATAACTTTACAGTATGCATTGACATCACATTGAAGCCAGCTTGCTTGCTTTGGTGCCTATTAAATAGCAGATTTCAAATTTTACATCACAAGTCAATACCTTTTGAAGTGGAACATTCATATGAAAGAACACGATGAGATTGCATTCCTACTAATAAGAATGAGATTGAAAAACGCTTTCAATTTCTTCTACAGGTATTATTGATATATAGAGTGAATATATCGTCATGTGGAACTTGTTAATTTACCTACTACATTGTATTTTCAAAATTCCTCAACTCTTTAATATTTTTACTAACATGCACTGAAACTCTGAAAGGTATTATTGGTTGAAAGGACTTGAAACTGTTGTTTACAAAATGTGAGAAGGTCAATGTGAAGAATGAATCGATGGTATAAATTGAAGACACTTATTCTTATTCAATGAATTTGCACATGCCATAAATGAATGGCAAGCCTACCTTAATGGCAGGACGATCAGTCCTCGCATCCCACAGTATAGAAGGCAAGAATCATCGCCAACACTACAGAAACTCCTGTGAACTTCAAGAATGATTGCAAAACAGTCAAAACCAAATGGCACATTGCAAAAACTAGAATTCCTGAATTAATAAAATTCTTTATTGAATATGAAATAAAAAAAGAGGGATTGGAAATCACCTTTTGGACAAAATTGCACATCCTCCACAGTATCCTCATGGCCTTGGAAGATACCACGAGGTTCCAATGGAGGGGCTTTCTCCATTTGTTTCATCAATTGTTGCCCCTTGTGGCTTGTACTGATGGGTCAGAAGCTGTTGTTGTTATGTGGTCCTGAATATCTCCACAAACAACAGACCTGTCTTTCCCTGGGGTAAATTAAAAATGAAAATAAATTAATTAATTAATTAATTAATGGATGAGTGGAAATCATGCAAATCAAATAGAGCAACAGTGGTTTCACAATCCACAGCATGCTAAAGCACACAATATGCAAAGGTTCTCACATAAGAAAACTAAACATTAACTACCAGATAACAACAAATCTACAACTATGAATGCCAACCAGGATACGTCTGTAGTTTCTAGTAAGATTTTTTTTATCGGATCTTCATACATACAAACAGAGGGTTTCTCTGCCACTGGAGCACAAGTAATAGACTTCATCCGAATTTTTTAAATATCGATTTTTTTTCTGGTACAAGTGGAACTTTAATGCATAAAGATAAGTAAATTGTAGATACTAATGCTCAGAGTAATGCATCAGTGTGCATGGATATGAAAGTATACTTGTTGCACATAGAAAAAAGGAAGGAGCAAATGATTAAATGTATTGTGTTTGCAGGAATGAATACTCAAGAGTGAGACAAATGCCAGGGGAGAACTAAAATCAGTGAAGAAAATGGTAGGGCTGGGTACTGATTCAATCGTAAGCTCAAAAATCCATCAAATTTTACTCTTTGACATTTCAAGCCAATCACAAATCAATGAGAAATGCACACAAGATTCTGAGAATACACAGCAACAAGATGTTCAAAATAGAAGGTACTGATGATAAAACCTTCCTACCTCCAAGAGAGCACATAAGTTCCTTCGGACACATTGCAAGAGCAAACTCAGCATTCTTCTTTATGTCTGTCAAAACCTAAAGACAGCAACAAGAGCTTACATAATTGCGAGACATTGAAAGTAAAGCAATATGAAATAAATTAGATAATGAGAGCAAACCAGCAGAAAAACAGTTCCATACCAAATTGGACGAGAAGGAGTAGCTCCTAGCACAGCATGGCGGTTAGGTTGAGTTTCGACATCCCAAATCAAAACCTAACAGTGCAAGATTACAGACTTACCATTTAACCATTGACATAGCAGAGAAATTGAAAATAGAACATCCAAGTACAAACATTAAATATTTCTTGTTTACTGAATGTCTAGAGAAAGCTTACATCAGGACTATCAGTATGAGTGGCAAACAATATGGTATTGCTGAGGCTAGCTCCCGATTCTATTCACCTGTACATACAAAGATAATGACATCTTGGTTGCATGTGTCCTGTTTTGGAAGATAATTTTCAAAGAAACTAAATAATCATGAACAAAAACAGGTTCTTTCATCAAAATGTCAGGCTACACATAATGACTGTAATTACAACTGAAAGAAAAAATATAGACTCCCACCAGCAGATGACCAAATTGATGACAAACTGAAGTACTCGGAGGTTGGAAGGTAATTTGTTAAGCTTTCCTTTAGTAAGGTCTATTATTAAATTTAAACAACTTTTGGATACGAATAACAGGAATAAAACTTCCCATATATATGCAAAAGAGAGTGATGCTAATATATACGAAGTATTATTTTAATAAAAAAATATTTAAAAAATCATCTTACTGCATTGAAAAAAAAAGTCTTCCTTACCTCTCCAGGATGTATAATAGTCTTGGTACTTCTTCACAAATGGTGAGCGAGCTTCCTCGTTGAACTACATTACAAAAATGTTATTTAATAAACAAAATTAATAGGACAAGTTGAACAGCATCAACTTTAAAATATAAGGCTTCAACATTCACAAACCACGGATCTGTGTGTGAGCGAGAGAAAGAGAGTTTTGTGTAATGGTGGCGGATGGGTGGGTGTGTTGGGGGGAGACACTTGAGAGATGAAGTTGGATGTGGTGCAATCAAGATTTTACATGAAAGTAGATTATCATATGAGAATATAATCCAGGCATTAAATGATGAAGAACTTAGCATAAATTGAAATTTAGTGTCAGTTAGTGAAACAATTGTTCAAATCATTCATGAGTGAAAGTTGATAACCTTGTTTCCATATATAATTCTAGTGTGTTTTGGCAATTACGTAGTAAACTATATAATTCTTGTGTGATGCTATTATGTCCATTGATGATTCTAGCAACTAAAATAGCTTACCTTATCATCATTTGAGGTTTATAATTGAATCGCAGCATGTTTTGGCTGCTATTGACATTTTAAGCAACTGATGAAAAAGATAAGAATATAAAATTGTTATGAAGTGAGGGAAATAAAAATGTTATCAACTTATGATAATCACCTGTGAAATATGCTCTGCAGCAGCAACTCTTGGCTTTACAATTTCACAGTTTGCTATGACCAGGGTATTTGACACACTGCCATCAGTCTGAAACATATAAACACCCATTACTAAGGAACATCATGCTCACTTAATAAAAAGGCAAATTAAAATGTTGAATACTTAATTTGTAAGTAAAAAAATTTCTAGAAGAAACATTCACTGAATTGATACGAAAACATAACTTCATTAAAACCAATGTAATGAAAGATGCACAATCGAGTAGCATAAAGACACTAAAATATACTATTGTGGATAATGTAGTACAGACAAGACAAGAAAATATTGACTAAACCACATTTAGCACAATAATGATATTACAGCTCAATTGGTCCATATCGTGCCCTTATTTACACCTCTAAGAGGCCTCAACTTAAAGCAAGGTAGACCATACTTGTACATATTTCATACCCTTATTTCTATGACTTCTTTAATTTGATGAATCTGGAGAAGTACACTAACTTCACTTCATATCAATATGAATTTCACGGAAATACAAACAAACAAACAAACAAGCAAAAACACAAAAAAAGAGTACTCAGTCCTTGCATGACTTACAAGCATCTTCCCAAACCTCACTTCTTTAGCAGCATAATTTCTGCTCCAATTCAACCTACCACCAATCTGATAAATACTCAGATTACATTTCAATCAAATTAGCAAAACCCATAAATAATTATCCAGTCTTAATCAAATACAAAAATACTTGAACTGATTGGACTCAATCTAGTTCAGTAGAAGACTTACTTGCATGTGAGGCGGTGGTGCGAGCACGTGAGGCGATGCGCGAAACATTGTTTGAGAGTGAATGAGGAAAGAGAATGAAGATGAGAGAGTGTTAGCATATATTATTAAGCCACAATTATTAAAAAAATGAACCCTAAAAATGCTTAACCAACTGCTACTGGCTGGAGATGGCTGCAGGTGGCGGGGTGGGGAAACGGCGATGGAGGCGGCTGCAGGTGCCTGCGGTGGGGGGGGGGGCAAGAATTTAATAAGCTCTTTGAATTTAATTTAAAAAAAAAATTGAACCCTAAAAATTGAACCCACAATGCTTACCAATATCTCCGGCGAGTGAACTGCTGATAAGGACGAGGTCGCCGGCGATTTCTTGGGCTGCCGAGCAGTAGGTGGGTCGCCGGCGAGGAGCGAGAGAGAAAGAGAAAGAGAGAGAAGAGAAAGAGAGGCGGCGCAGTGAGAGAGAGAGAAGACGAGCAGTGAGAGAGAGAGAACGAGCATGAGAAAGAGAGAACGAGGAGTGAGAGGAGCAGTGGTGGTCGCCGGTGCCGGTGCGGTGTGAGAGTAGAGGAGGGTTTGTGAGAGAGGGGTTTGTGTGTGAGTGAGAGAGGGTCGTTTGAAGTTAGAATGAAAAAAAATTGAAATGAGTGAGAGTCATGGGTAAGTAGCAGCAAGCAGGTTTTTTTTTTTAAAAAAAATATTTTACCGACCGCAAATATTCGGTCGGTACCACCGACCGAAATCCTATTTCGGTCGGTGGTACCGACCGAATTTTCGGTCGGTAAATGGCGAAATATTGGTGCTTTGAGTTGGATGTTGAGAGGTTACCGACCATAAGATCGGTCGGTAATACCGACCTATGTTATTTCGGTCGGTATTACCGACCGATTTGTCGGTCGGTAAAACTTCACCGACTGAAGGCGGTCGGCAATAGTCGGTATGATCACCGACCAAAAACAAATCGGTCGGTGCGTTCGGTCGGCCGAAATCGTTTTTCTTGTTGTGAGAGGAGAGAGAAAGGAACATAGAAAAGTAGGAGTTTTTTGGTAAGAAGATGAAGGAGTGAGTGAAGGAGTCAGAGGAGAGTAATTGAAATACGAAGGAGACGATGAATTGAATGAGGATCACAGGGAGTATTGAAGGTTGGGCCTTGGGGTGATGATGGTGTAATTTAATTAAATGTGTAGGGGTAAATAGGTATATTCCTAGTTAGTGTAATATTTGGAGGGAACATAAGAACCATGGGCCACAGCTCGGAAAATCGGTTTCTCTGCCTGAGAACCAAAGTGGGTAAGTGCTTACAATGTTTTTTATAAAATTAAGGGTAGTTATTTTTAAATAAAAAAAATAGTGGGTAGTTATTTCTAAGTTTTGAACAATGGGGGTAGTTTTCAGCAAATTTTCCTAATACTTTTTACATCAATTTTAGGAAATTGTTAAATGTGCAAGAAAGCAAAGTAGTGAATTGAAACCATTTATTTTTCATTGTAGTTGAGGACCAAAAATTATATGGCCTTTGTAAGGGTGTATCGCGCCACCCTACAGAAATACCAATTACCTAACTAATCCTCCTACTATGTAGTAGGGTAGTCGATTCTATATAGAAGTTCATTAATTATTGATCGCTATGAATTACAATTAGTCGAGTAAATAGATGGAAAAGAGAATTGGAGACTATAGTAGCTAAGAAAGCTAAAGAACTAAATACTAGGATTAAGTATCCTCGCTAATATAAACATATGTATTCAATAATCTTACCCCAATCAATCAGAAAATGTTCAACAGGATGGACGCGCCCTGTAATAATACCAAGGATTTCTTTCGATCAACATGATGGCTTCACTAACTATGTAATCGTACCTATTTCATGGAGTCATACTGATGTGGATTTTAAAGGAAGAATTCCAAGAAAATCCAAGAAACGAATTGAAACGAGTGGGATAGTGTTGAACATATAAAATAATTCAAATCTTGGAAAAGACTCGAAGGATCTTAACTCACCAAAGTGGAACCAGCCCTATAAAAGAGACAACCGACCTAGTAGCTAATCAAGTGAATTTCCGGACCAAACCACAAAACTCACAAGGTTTTCTCTGAATAAACAAGAAGGATTTTAAACTCAAATAATCTCTGAATTTTTATTGAAGAATTCAAACCTATTTATAATAAAATTAATATCTAAAACTAATTAAGATATTTATGGAAAGATAGGAATCTTACCAAAAATATTCCCAACAAACATTATCCTAAAATATCTAAATCTAACTACATGAAATATCCTAACCGAATCTAATCTAAAACACGGAAATTCTAATCTAAATTATCCCACACGGTTTCTAACAACCCTAACTAACCTAGATATATCCTAATCAAATCAGAATAATATCATAATTAACAAATATCCTAACTAACTATATAAATATCCTAACAACTAAATCTAATTCTAATAAATCGAACTAAATAAATATAAATAAAATAAATATCAACATAATTAATCCTTCCAACCAGATCTTTCCAGATATCTTCACTTGATCGAAATTCTAGATTTTCCCTAGCGTATTCCAATCTTTCCATCTTTCTTTCCAACAAGTTAGGAGCTTGAAATTATAATTATGACTGATATAATCGACCTTTGGATAATCTTTTGAACGTCCTATTGCATCCTCATCATTCTCTCCTTCTTCGAAAAATTTGTCCTCAAATTTTGAAGGGTGCGGGAAGGAAAGAGATCATCTCAATTAAGAGTAGTACCACACCTATTTCGCGCATTGTTGAACTCGAACAAATATCTTTTTCTTGCGGAGGAATGTCATAATGTTTGCATAGCGTAATATCAAGCACATCCGCGTCTTTCGTCAAGGAAAATTCAATCCTTGATCCAGATTTTCGTGTTGGATGTCGGTAGGAGTGCTGTCTTTATCCAAGATTAAATCTTCCGCCATTTCTTGATCAAGAGTTTCGTGTTGGATGTCATGATGATTGTTTGTCCTTGATCAAAGATTTTCCACTTCCTCAAATCCTTGATGCGTCAATTCCTTCAATTTCGCCTTTCCTCCTTGCATGTTGTCTTGAATAATTGCGTCAATTTTGCCTATGCAAACATTGATGGAACATTGATACTTTCTTGTTTGGATGCAATCCTATCCATCTTGGTATGAATCCTATCCATCTTGGTATGGAGACTAGCAATAGCCTTGATAAGATCATCCATCCGTGGGATCCATGACAAAAAAATTCTGGAGAAATTGGCACAAAACGTGTAGGACTCCTAAAGAATCGATGGCTCAAATCAACTCCGTTAGGCTGAAATTTTATACATAATTCCCTCATGTGTCCCCAACACTGGAACAAAATTTCGTGCACAAATTAAGTCCAACAATCACATTTAATTTTTATCTCAGACTGTGCAAAACTGTTTCGAATCTGACCACTTGTGAAAAACGATCTCAAACAAATAGCAACCGATCTTTAAAAATTCTCAAATTTTACAGGTAGAAACTAGACAAAAAGTTATCAAAATTCAAAAAAAGAATCACTGAAAAGCTTAAGAGACGAGTGAGAACGAAGCTTGCAAAGTTGCGCAAAAATCTGGACATAAACGACCACACCAAAGATAGTTGGTCTGATACCAAATTGATGTGGATTTTAAAGGAAGAATTCCAAGAAATCAATAGAAACCGAATTGAAACGAGTGGGGATAGAGTGTTGAACAATAAAAATAACTTCAAATCTTGGAAAAGACTCGAAGGATCTTAACTCACCAAGTGGAACCAGCCCAAAAGAGACAACCGACCTAGTACTAATCAAGTGATTTTTCCGGAACCAAACCACAAAACTCACAAGGTTTTCTCTGAATAAACAAAGAAGGATTTTTAAACTCAAATAATCTCTGAATTTTTATTGAAGAATTCAAACCTATTTATAATACAATTAATATATAAAACAATTAAGATATTTATGGAAAGATAGGAACTTATCACAAAATATCCAACAAACATTCATCTAAAATATCTAAATCTAACTACATGAAAATATCCAACCGAATCTAATCTAAAACACGGAAATATCTAATCTAACATTATCACCACGGTTTCTAACAAACCCTAACTAACCTAGATATTTTCCTAATCAAATCAGAATAATATCATAATTAACAAATATCAATAACTAATAAATATCCTAACACTAAATCTAATCTATAATAATTCGAACTAAATATAAATAAAATAATCACATCAATTATCCTTCCAACCAGATCTTCCAGATATCTTCACTTGATCGAAAATTCTAGATTTTCTAGCGTATTCCAATTTTCCATCTTTCTTCCAAAAGTTAGGAGCTTGAATTATAGAAATTATGACTGATAATAAATCGACCTTTGATAATCTTTTGAACGTCCATTGCATCCTCATCATTCTCTCCTCTTTCGAAAAAATTTGTCCTCAAATTTTGAAGGGTGCGGGAAGGAAAGAGATCATCTTCATTAAGAGTAGTCACACCTATTTCGCGCATTGTTGAACTCGAACAAAATATCTTTTTCTTGCGGAGGATGTCATAAATGTTGCATACGCGTAATATCAAGACATCCGCGTCTTTCGTCAAGGAAAAATTAATCCTGATGCCAGTTTTTCGTGTTGGATTCGGTAGGAGTGCTGTCTTTATCCAAGATTAAATTCTCCGCCATTTCTTGATCAAAGTTTCGTGTTGGATGTCATGATGATTGTTGTCTTGATCAAAGATTTCCACTTCCTCAAATCCTTGATGCGTCAATTCCTTCAATTGTCGCCTTCCTCCTTGCAGTGTTGTCTTGAATAATTGCGTCAATTTTTGCCTGATGCAAACATGATGGATACAACCATTACGTATTTCTTGTTTGGATGCAAGTCCTATCCATCTTTGGTATGAATCCCTATCCATCTTGGTAAAGGAGACTAGCAATAGCCTTGAATAGATCATCCATCCGTGGATCCATGAAACAAAAAATTCTGGGAAATTGGCACAAAAACGTGTAGGACTCCTAAAGAATGATGGCTCAAATCAACTCCGTTTAGGCTGAAATTTTATACATTATATTCCCCTATGTCCCCAACCTGGACCAAATTTCGTGCACAATTCAAGTCCAATCAATCACAATTTAATTTTTATCTCAGACTGTGCAAAACTGTTTCGAACTGACCACTTTGTGAAAAACGATCTCAAACAAATAGCAACCGATCTTTAAAAATTCTCAAATTTTACAGGTAGAAAACTAGACAAAGTTATCAAAATTCAAAAAAGAATCACTGAAAAGTTAGAGACGAGTGATGAACGAAGCTTGCAAAGTTGCGCAATAAATCTGGACATAAACGACCACACCCAAAGAATCGTTGGCTCTGTACCAAATTTGATGTTGGATTTTAAAGGAAAGAATTCCAAGAAAATCCAAGAAACGAATTGAAACGAGTGGATAGGGTGGTTGAACAATTAAAAATAACTTCAAATCTTGGAAAGACTCGAAGGTCTTAACTCACCAAGTGGAACCAGCCCCTAAAAGAGACAACCGACCTAGTAGCTAATCAAGTGAATTTCCGGAACCAAACCACAAAACTCACAAGGTTTTCTCTGAATAAACAAAGAAGGATTTTTAAACTCAAATAATCTCTGAATTTTTTATTGAAGAATTCAAACTATTTATATAATACAAATTAATATCTAAAACTAATTAAGATATTTATGGAAAGATAGGAATCTTATCCAAAATATATCCCAACAACATTATCCTAAAATATCTAAATCTAACTACATGAAAATCCTAACCGAATCTATCTAAAACACGGAAATATCTAATCTAACATTATCCACACGGTTTCTAACAACCTAACTAACCTAGATATTTATCCTAATCAAAATAATATAATTAACAAATATCCTAACTACTAATAAATATCCTAAAACTAATCTAATCTATATAATATCGAACTAAATAAATAAAATAAAATAAATACAACATAATTAAATCCTTCAACCAGATCTTTCCAGATATCTTCACTTGATCGAAATTCTAGATTTTCCTAGCGTATTCCAATCTTCCATCTTTCTTTCCAACAAGTTTGGAGCTTGAAATTATAATTATGACTGATATAATCGACTTTCCTACTTTTGTTTAGGGTTCTAAAATCGATAAAGAGTCAACTTTCGTCACGAACCTAATCACATTCAATAGATACTATTTCTAGTCAAATATTGATAATAAACCAACCCTAGCAAAGATGAACAATCAACTAATTGAAATTGGAGATTGAGATCGTCAATTATAACATATAATTCATTTAGGGTTCAACCAAATCTTAAGATAATTACACTATTCAACATTATCAAAAAGCAAAAAAGAAATAAAAGAGGAATAATTAGAAATTAGCTGAAAAGTGATTAACAATACTGTATGTTTTCTAATCTAAAGTAACAAATTGCAAAAGTAAAATAGAGAAAGATAATGAAGACAACCATGGAATTCCTGCCAAACTCACGCATCACATTTACATAATCTTGCTTAGCTTCCTTATGCTAGTTAATCGGCGGAAAAATCCCCTATGTCGTATCCCCCTTTTTAATCAACTCCTAACTCCTTTACATAGATTAATAGCCTAGGTATGAGTTTTGTTAGGGAACACAGAGTTTTACATGTATAAAGGTTCTATCTAAAAAACTTATTAAATTCTAGGGAAAATCAAGATTTTTGTAACATCAAAGAAGAGCCGCAATTAGGTGTGGCATGTGATATTAGGTCGCAACTAGGATGCGGAGTGGGCTGCTATGTACTTCAAAACACTTCAAAATCAAGTCGCCGCAACTAATTGTGGCAAACTAGGTGATTTCACAACCATATTGCGGGGGAATTCCATGAGCAATTATTTTGAAGCTTTTCACCATATAAACGCCTTAAATTGTCCATTCTTTGATCACCATTCCAATGTGCTACTCGCATCTCAAATATTCCTAGCAAATCAAGCAAATCCTATAAATAACACAAACATACCCGAGACGAGTAATATCGAAATATATAACGAATAGAGCTCAAAAGAATTAAATTTGGAGAAAAGTATGATAAATATCAATAAAATATGACAATATCAATTTTTAATCAATTTATCAGCCTTATAAAAGAATATTGTATACTTGTGTGATAGGCAGGGAAGGTTTATCGGGTGAAGAAGCTCTAAAGATTGGAAGCTACAATGCATTGCTGAAGACATCCTTGCCGAAAAATTTCCAATACTACAAAGCTGAAGAAGAAAGCTTTGAGTCGTCGCACGATGTTTTTCGATCAGCTTTTCCTCGAGGATTCGCTTGGGAAGTAATATGTGTGTATTCTGGGCCACCGAGCATTGCTTTCAAGTTCAGACATTGGGGTTACTTTGAAGGCCCTTTCAAAGGTCATGCTCCTACCGGAGAGATGCTTGAGTTTTATGGTCTTGGCGTCCTCAAGGTATGTATGTATTCAATTATTTTGCTTGAGTTGAATTAAGGCTCCATTTGTTTCAGGTGTACTGTAAAAAGAAAATAATTTACGACGAAAAATAATAATGTAAAATCAGTTTTCATTGTTTGGTTGCACGTAAGAAAAATGATCGGAAAGAAAAGACCATAAGGTCGGGGGAATAATCTTGTACGCCGTATTAAATGAAGCCTATATGAGAAATGGAAACTTACAATTAAGGTTGTTATTTTGTTTACAATGAAACGTATAAATGTACATTAGTCGTAATTTAAAATATATAGGCCATTGACAAATGGTAACCTTGTAAATAATGGATAAACTGCATGCTTCATCATTTGTTACATGAGTGTTGAGATCCTTTAGAGTTTAACATTGTCAAAGTTGTAGAGTTGTGAGTTGTGGCAGTGAGAATTTTTTTAATATTTTGTAGTTTACTTTTATTTTTAGTTTTAAATTTATACATACATTATCAATATTAGCCGTTGAATTTTTTTAAAGGATTTCAATTAGTTGAAATCTATAGAATAATTCAAGTATTCAACCCTATATGATTCAAACCCCTTGCATTATTAAATATTTAAGGGCAATTAATTAGAATGAATCATGTGATCTAAATTTGTACTCATATTAATAATATTTGTAATGTGTTTGATATTTGCTCTCTAGGTTGATGAAAATCTACTTGTGGAAGATGCAGAAATCTTCTATGACCCTGCAGAATTGTTYGGAGGACTTTTAAAAGAGGCCGCAACAACAACTGGACTAAACCAAGATCGTGATGAAAATACTAACAGCTCATCTGTTGCTCATGGCTCTGGTTGTCCTCTTGGATATTAACGCTTTATTGCAAAGTGCTTTTCAGTTTTTTTAGCAATTAAGCTTCTTGGAAGAGAAATTAAAATGTTGCGTGCAAGACTTTTTACACAAATATATAAGAGAATAAGTCWCCTTTCCGTTATTTTCTTTTCTTAAAGTTTCCATGTATCACAATAAAATGTGAAGTTTGTTCTTATCTTTTTAGGAAAAATTGTCAGAAAGTACCTCATTTAAGGGTTCCTTCTTTTTGTTGGAAATAATCTTTGATCCAAGTTTTTGTGAAATAGTACCTTTGATAGCACTTTTTTTTTTAAAAATGGTACCTTGCATCAGAATGACCAAAAAGTAAAAAATCATCGTTTGACTTCCTTTTTCTCCTCTCTTTGTTGGTGCGTGTGTTTACCCTATTGTGGGTGCGTGGGTTTAATTTGTTTCTTTCTATTGTAACTCTATCTTTTTAATGCATTTCCTTTTCTGTTTAAAAATTTTCAACTTCTCCAATTTTTTTTCTTTTTCTTCATTAAATTTCTTTCTTACTTTTTTTACATTTTTTTTTTCTTGAAATAATTTTCTTGTTTTTTTTCTTTTTTTTGTAGTTATCTTTAATTTCTTTATTTTGTTTGTATATTTTGGGGATTTAATTTTATTTTTTGTTTCATATATATTCTATGCATTTTTGGGTATTTTTTTATTTTTTTCCTTAATAAATGCTTTTTTGATTTGTAAATTAAATTTAGCAAATGATGGAATATTTTAATATCCTTGCATTATCAACAAGATTGAGAATAAGTCTCCTTGCATTAAAATCTTTGCAGGTGCTAAAATAACAAGTATTTGAAATCTCCTTGCCTTAAATTCCAACATAGTAATTCACCTAGGATTTATAACATAAGTAATTTAACTAGATTGAGACAGATCTGGCTGCTGTGAGACTTGTTTTTCGCCTCGTGCTGCTGCCAGTTGGAGGTTGCTTCTGCTACTGTTGTTTGTTGCTGTGTTAACTGCTGTGTTAGCTTGTTGCTGCTCTTGTGTAAGTGTTGCGTAGCTGTGATTGGTGTTGTGGCTTTCGGGTCATTCTTCCCTTCCTCAATGTCTTTGCTCTTGAAGTTGCTCTCCTTTGGTGGTCTACTTTAGCTTTTGGATCAAGGTTTTGGGGCTTGGGATTTTTGCATTTTGGTTTTTTTTTGTGTGCGCGAAATACACCAGTTGCAAAGTAAGGTGGCTTTCTTTTGCTGGTACAATAGTTTTCCTCCGGTTCTGCTTCTCAACCTCTACTTTCTCTTCTTCTTTGAGGGTCTTCTGGGCATTTTCCTCATTGGTGTGTTGTGGTTGAGGAATGAGGTGTTTCTTTTCCATTGTTGCATACCCTGGCATAAGGGTTGAATACAGTCCGTAAGCAACGACAAAGGCCTTTCTTTGGTGTCAGCTTGTGAAAAAATCCTCAGGATCTTTTATTCCTCATGATCACTTGAAAGCAATGGCTACTGGATTCCTGTTAAGTCCATTTGAAACATGTGCACTTTCCTCTCTTTTAGGTTAACACATGTTGTTGGTCCGCATGACACCTCAACATTCTGAACTAGCCTTTGTTTCGGCAGCATTTTTTGAAACTCTTGTGCTTTTTTGAGTGACTTGCTTGCTGCCCTATGGCATCACTTCCCTTCAACTTTCCCAGCTTCTCCTTTTTTCACAAAACCTCTTCATCAACAACTTATAACACTCCTATGGTTAATATTGGTTGAGCTCGGGCCTCTCTGATGAGTTGTTAAAGGATCACACACATTGTTCAAAATCATTGCCGGATTGCTATTAGGTGAGAATGCATGCCTACTTCATCGTTTGGATCAATCTTGGGGCCAGTAAGCATATGATTTTTTGTTAAGACTGATGTTTCATTGCTTTTAACATACTACCTGTAATGTGGATGAAGTTAGTAATTTTTCTTGAAAAAGTAATAAACATTCATAGGTAATTATATTATGCATTTATGTTGACTTGTTGATGCTTGTGGCGTCCAACAAGTTCCTATATGCTGTCCAGGGTATGCTGTTTTTGAAATTGGCCAAATGTTGTTGCAACATATCTCACTTCTAACATTGGGGATCACTTAGAAATTGCATCAGTAAACGCCTAAGACAATAGGAAACAATTTTACGGGATCAGTTATGCAAAATATAAGAATCAATTGTGCTACATATACGAATGAGTTTGAAAAAATAGTAATCGTTTTAAGGGCTTGCTTTTGCCTATCTGACATTAGTAGGTCTCATTCTCATGCACCCAGGTGAGTTCGTCAAAATGACCAAGATCCTCAACTAGTAGCTAAGAAAATTTCCACGTGTCTTTGTTTCTCAACCTCAACCACACCCAAGCAACAAGGAATAGATTGGGTTGTTTCCATCCTTACCAACGGCAACCAAACAAACACCACGGGAAGGTGTCTCAAGTGACAACCGCAATTCAAGTATATGTCTACAACCCTAACACAAATGCTTGTTAACAAGGCTGGAGACATACTACTCCTCTGAAACTGTTACTGGTGGTCTATCTTGCTTGAACTGTCACAAAAGAAGATGAGGGCTGGTTGTTTTCCTCAAAGCATGAGCATTAATCCAACTCATTCATATTTTTGATCTGTGCTGATCCATGATGCACTTCAAGAGCCATGATT